>JAJMHX010000052.1:0-15243 GCA_030575095.1 Scheffersomyces ergatensis | reverse complement strand
TTTACTACAGGTTACGAAATATTACTGCTTTACTCTACGATATGTCTTTAGTTGGTAAAACGACATTCATTTGGGAAATACTGTAAAATAAAAAAAAAAAAGAGGATAAATAATAATGCCGCTTTACAAAAACAATTGAGTGGTTATTATTTTAAATCCTATTAAAACACACAATCTATTTAAGGAGGCGGGGCCGAAATGCCTTATCTGAATATGTTATGTATGTATGTGTCTGTCTAAATATTCATCCACTCACCCAAACTTAGACCTAATTCAAAGTCATTGTCGTGTATGGTTCATAGATAGGGATTTTAACTAGTTGGGATACCATTATTACAACTATCTATTTTTTTACATTCCTAATTAGGGGATAGGGGGTTTATATGACTCGGTTTAAATTAGTTCAGTTCGTAGCACTTTCTATACTATGATATTGTAACATTCTTCATAACAATAAAAAAGCTTATTTTCTATACCGGCTCATATGCCAAGTACAATCCTGTGAACAATAACAATTATTCAATATAAAATCTAATGGAACCCAATCTTCTTTTATTCAAGAAAAATGTAAAAAAGAAAGGGGCAGTTGTTAAAAGGTGAATCAAAAATTCTAATCTATCTATAGTCAATTCCCCTGCTCATCATCAACAGTAAGAAAAAGGAAGAAAAAAAAAGGAAAAATGTCGCGACCGTTAATGCCCGTTAGAGCTGGTCTTAATTGAATATAAAATTTTTAGGGTTAGCGGGATTTGAAAATGAGTATGAGTCAACCAGAAAAATAAAAAATCAGAGGATTATCGCTAATTGTAACCATTTAGAAATATGTATATACAAATATTTAATATATATATATATTAAAGGAATAACATACCAAACAATATTAAAGTTATAAATAGACCACCATTATTCTTGAAATTCCTGGTAGAACCATTTATTAAAGCTGGTTCAACCGTACTAGTGGCAACAGCACTGGAATTAAATACTTGTCTGTTAATAAGTGGAGCATCAGCTACTGGCGAAATTCCAAGTATTGCTTGTGTATTAGTACTTTGGGTACTAATACTACTGGTAGTTGATGGATTTCCCGTTACTGTCACAGTCACATACAGATCACTAGTCACAACCCCATAAGAGGAATCAATACTACTACTAATAATACTAGTACTACTGTTAGTGGTCAACAGAGTCAATGGTAAAAGATTGGTTGATATCACTGGTGTTGATGTGTTAATGAATAATGATGAACTGATGGCTTGCACACTTGAACTAACGTTAACATAGGTTGTTGATGAAAATAATGCAGTACTTGGTTCGATATCAGTTGTTGGTTCATATGTTGTAAGCGTCTGTGTTACAGTAGTGGTTGTAGTAGAAGAATCATCACCGCCAATTACATTTGTCGTGTTGACATATTGTCCATACAATTTAATAGTTGGATCTTGTGTAGCTGTTGGATCTTCTATAGTTGCAGGTGTAGTTGTTGGATCATCTGTCGTTGTCTCTTCTGTATTAATAATATCACCAATCGTACTGAATATAGTCTTGGTGATTGTATAAGTGGTAGTCTCCGGAATTTCAATAGTACTAGAACCAATTGTAGAAATTGGGACTTCATAAGTTGAAGAAATAATTGTGGTTTCAATTTGATCTTGTTCTGCTGCTTCAAGACTAGTTAATGGACAAAAGGTTGTATAAACTGTATTATAATCAGTTATTGTCGTAACACCTGTTGTAACAGTTTGGATTTGACAGGCACTATTTGAGCAACTAGTGATCGTTATAATAGTCGTACTGATATCATAACTTGTAGCTGTAGAAGTAGCTGTAGATAGTTGTGGTGGTGGTGGTGGTGGAGATGATGTAGATACTTGAACTTCATAATCAACATCCTTTGGAGTCGTACTAGTAGTTGGAATAGGGACAACGGAACTTGAAGTAACAACATTATTACCAGTAGTACCACCACCAATTACACTAAGTAAAGTTGACTTCAAGGCTTGGAGGTAAGTTTGAGAGCCCACAAAGTTGGTTGAAGAAGTAGAAACATCCCAAACTGAAATACCACCAAATGAAGAATCAGAAACTATGGCACTAAGACTATTGGAAACAACATTAATATCAGCATAACCAGAACCAGCAGAACTAGTAGATCCAGGTAAACCAACAAATAATTTAATATTTTTATTTGGAGATACTGTAGTTGCAAAAGTTTGCCAAGTATCCCAATTGAATTGACCTCCAGTTAAAGAACAATAATTATTATAAAATTGAATAAAGGCAAAGTCAATGTCTGCTTCCGATAATAAATCACCTACTGATGCATCAGGGTAAGGACATTGAGGAGCGGCTGATAAATAATAAGTCTTGGAAGTATCACCATTAAAATAATCTCTTAATTGATTGGCTAATGCCACATAACCAGTTTGACTTTTATTTTCAATATCAAAATCAAATCCATCAACTATAGCCTCATCAAATGGTCTTTCAGAATCAGAAGTACCTCCACCAAATTTATTCCATAATGTAGTGGCAAATTCTTGACCTTGAGAATCAGAGGTGAAACCATAGGTACCAACTGCACCACCAAGAGAAAGTAATACTTTGACACCATTCTGTTGACAAGTTTGGATATCTTGACCTATTTGAGAACAATGTAATAATCCATCAGAAAAGGTATCTGAACATTGGTTCCCGAAATTTAATTCTAATGTGGGGAATCCATTTAAGAAAGATAATACTATTATGTCAACTTCGTTGGAAGTACAATATGAAGCTAAAGTTCCTTGACCAGCACCTTGACCCCAATAGGCAACTATATTTGTATTAGACAGTATACTAAACGAAAGTGAATATTTGATAAGGAAAGCTATCGTTATTATAAATGAATGGAAGGTGATATAGGACATGATTAGTTAGTATAAAGGATTGACTAAAAGTTGGATTGAATGAATGTGTGTCCTAATATCTACTGTCGTTGGTAGGGATCCTGGGGGTAAGGAATGAGTGAATGAATGAGTGAGTGATGGATGAAGCAGCAAACATAGTTAACACTATTCATTCATGATGGATGGGATCCCAGGACATTATATATGAATGAATCATAGTAGTGATAGTCCCGAAGGAGTTGAATTACAATAAAAATTCCTTACAGAGTTGCGAGGAAGAATCAGATTTGTTTCAAGATTCCAATTTATTCCTAAACAGGAGCCATAATTAATTAAAGCAACTTGCATAAAAATAGTTCAATTCCCTTCTTGAACTAAGTATATACCTCGAAGGGCCCTCTATGTAATTAATTGAGAAGTTTTGTAAATACAAACAAGCATACCGAAGAAATTAAATAAATAAATAAACAAAAATAAGACGCGCTTTTACGTGTTTTTTTTTTATTTTTCTATTTATATATTTTTTTAGTTAGTTGGTTGCAACCAAAAATGGAATTACGCGATTAAAAAAATTAAAAAAAATCAGGAGGAACTTTTCATGTGGGTGTAACCAACTTCTAAATCAATCCTCATATACGACCATACATAACAATGAAAATAGGAAAACATATATTAGACTATAATAAAAATATTGGAAAATAAAACAGGTAGTAGTGGATCACAATTTTAAAATATTTGAAAATAAGCTGATTTATAAAAGAGGGAGAAAATGGACACTAATTCAAAGTGACACTGTTACAAAAGACACATGAAAATCAAGTAAAGCAGGGCACCGATTGATAAAGTGTTACCCATAGCCGAACTGGTATGAGAAGTAGACGAAGAAGCAGCAGAGGTTGAACTACTACCAGCTTTAGCAGAAGCTGAAGACTTTTCAGAAGAAGCCTCTGAAGCCTTGACTGAAGCCGAACTCTCAGTAGCGGTAGTGGATTTGGGAGGAGAGCTATTGGCTTGAGAGGAGGGGGATACGGAACCAGATCCAGATCCAGCGCCGGGTGAAGCAGATACAGAAGCTGATGCAGCACCGACCGAGCCAGTTTCTGCTGCTCCAGTTTCAGATGCTCCAGTTTCATCTCCAGTTTCAAAAGTATCAAAGTCAGAAAATCCACCAAAACCCCCAATACCACCGATACCTCCAAGACCACTTGCATCAGCACTATAATCTCCAGTATAATCAGAATAATATTCAAAATAGGATGAATAATAGACAGCATCTAAACAATATGTAGAATGCAAATCAGTAGCATCTAATGATTCGCCTGGAACATCATCGCCACAATAACAACCGGCTAAATTTGACCAGAAGGAGTTATCATCAATATTACAAATACAATTGAAGTAATTTGCGTCTGTGTAATCAGTATCACTACCAACACAATGCTTTTCAAGATAAACAGCAGCTTGCTCGCAATCATTACTACAACCATCTGTATTGGCTCTTCTCATAAGTCTAACCGCATCCATTGAACCCGCCAAGGAGTAGGCTAATGTGACGAATAAAGTCAATGGAAGTAAGGAATTAAGTTTCATAATTTTTCAGTTGAAGTAGTGGAACAAATATCAATTGGATTTAAAATTGAGAAAGGTAATGAGGAAAGAAAACAATTTTTATATAAAATTAAATTAATTCTTTGCACCTTAGAAAGGATGGGTTTATGTCGATTTATATAATAAGATACGAACATTCTTTATAATAAGAATGGTTAAGAAAACGTGAGACGAGGGGGTTGTGAACTTATCTTGAGCAGAAAATGAGATTTTCAATAGAAAGATTTATTGGAGAGATTGATAATAAAAGGAAAGAGAGAGAGATCGAATCTTAAAGAAATGGGCCATGGATGATGCAAAGTAACATACCCGCCTCAGTACTTGTTAAAAAAAGGGGTTAAATATGATCATGAATATTGCATATAATTGTAGTTATCTTAACAAAGAAAGACCATCTAGAACAATAAGACCAAAATCAAACGTAAAAATAAAAATAAAATTAAGATTGAAAATAATAATAATAATAATAATCATATTTTAATGTAGGTTAGGATCATTTGAATAGATAGATTGGATTAATTTCATTCAAAACTACTACTTTTGAAAATAAAGATATAGAATAATCAAACTAATTAATTAGAATGATGCTTTTTTCTTGGGTTGCCGTAAAAATAATAATTAATGAGGGTATCGTTTTTTAAGCCTTCGCAACCCTATGAAAAGCCGTGCATTTGTGATTTAGAATAAGACGAAAATAGAAATTAATTAGTTAAAAATAGAGTTAAAAATGAATATTAAAGTAAAAAGATTGGAAGATGAATGATAAATAATTGAAAGTGATTTATTTACGTAAAAAAGTTTATTTCTTGTTTATGTATAAGAAGAAGAAAGTTTTTTCTCGTAATTGAGAATTTTGTTTATCTATTGTAGTAAAAGAGAGGTACAAAAATCTTTTATTTATTAATATAGTATACATTTGTATGTATATGCAAGGGTTTTGATAAAGCCCCTCATTCGAAGAATCGTCAAAGTAAGTAAAAGTAAATAAAGAATATTTTTCAGGCTTTGGAAAGGTCACTCAAAAGTAAATTTAAGGCGAATTAATTCCTTTATATTGGACCAAAAGGATGGGGAGTGCTAATTGAAGAAACAAAGTAACCTAAACCAAACCATATTTACTTTCCACGCTTTGGGATCAAAAGTTGAATGAATGGGAGAATGACACTACACTTGAGAACCAAGAGAGACTGGAAGCTTAAGAACCAGAGTTTAGCTAAATGCAAGACTATTTGCCATATTTACAAGGGGGTGTATAATGGATAGACGGATGGTAGAGTTACATATAAGAGGAGACTGATCTTTTTTTCCTATATTAAACTTTTTATGAATTCAATTTCTAGGATGATGATTTTTAAAAAAATTAAACGATGATGCAAATTTATATTATATTAATCTTAGGTGAAGTCTATAAGTTAATGTGTAGCTTTCACTTTCTCTCTCCTTTTAGTTAGTTGACTCGTTAATACATTTACATATGATACAAGGAGATTTTTGTGTATTAATATAAGATATTTGAAGTTAGGGTTAAAAGGATATTTAGGAATTTTAGTCACATTTTCTCAGTCATATGATTTGAAAAAAGAAAAGGAAAAAAAAACCCGACAAAAAATGAGGTATGGATGTATATGTATTTTAGTGTCTGATTTAAATCACATGATTTGTTTTTGTCCTAATTTTATAATTAATCTGCTTTTAGTTATCTCAATTACAAAGTACTGTATACAAAAGCAGGAGAATTTTTGTTATATCACACATTTACTTTGATACTCCTTTAAATCAATCTTACATCATAATCAATTGTTATTTTTATTCATCATTACCTTTAACTTCAAAAATATATTGATTCCTTCCATCATAGTGTATTCCTTATCAGCATGCTGAAAGATAGATTCGGAACTAAGGTATCTGTATCTACAACTACTACTACTACTCCTTCTTCTCCATATCCCCCCCTTAATCCTTTGAATTCCACCCCCGCTGATTTAGCAATCTCCTCTAATCAACCTACTACCAATATACCACCTACAATAAATTCATCTCCTCCATTATTATATCATCCAATCACCACCAATACTAATAGACTACTTGCATCATCGTCATCAGCCCCTTCAATGGATCATAACAATAATACGCATTTTGATGGTGATCATCATCAAGATAATAATGATAATCGCACTATTATTAATTCACAATCTCATATTGATAATAATCAACGCGTTGCCACAATAAAATTATATGATGATGGTACTAAATCTTATCCTCATAATCCATCCGTCAATAATGAATATTCATTACGGAAACTATTAAGCTCACATCTGTCCATCTACAATGCCCTCACCAATCCAGAATTGGATGTTTCTCCCTTGGTTGGTCGTGATATGTTTACAACTCCTCGTTTAACTCCTGATTTTTTGATTGATCCATCCTTTTCAATCACTTCTTGGCAATCTTTAGATAATTCAAAACATCCATCTCCAAAACTATTATCTGATGATGATAATAATAATAATAACAATAATAATCTTAACAATAATAAAAGACCACCCCCTACATCTTCAATCTTATCAGCCACAACTACCAATGATGATTATAGTAATAATAATAACAATAATATGGATTCAACCGTCATTATTCCATCTCCAAAACCATCCAATGTAATGGTGTTTGAAACAGATGAAGAAGATGGCGATGCTAATAATGATTTAGTTATTGAAGTCGATGTTAATGCTAATGTCAATGACGATGTTGATCGAATCCAAAATCCAAATTCATTTATAATGCCACAATTATCAGTATCTGAAAATAATTCTACCTTTAAAAGTAAGAGTTATGATGATAATTATGATCATCAAAATCATAATCACACATATACTCATACTGAAAATAAGAACTATAAGAATTATAATAATAATAGTAATAATTATACTAAATCTATTCAAGGTCTTCAAGTCATTATTTTGAGTTGTCAGAACTCTTATACGTTTGAAACAAATCAACTAATTAAGAATATTGAAAACGAATTAAACTCCTTCTATGTACGAATCCGTCATATTAATGTTAATGATATTTCTTCATCTATATCGTATCTGAAATTTGATAAATCAATAGTAAGAAATGCGGATTTGATCTTTATTGTTAATGATGGTTCATCAGCTTTTTTGGAATATTTAATTGAAATCTTTGGAAATAATAATAATGATTATGAAAATCAAAATGATATGGATTTTCCAAAATTAACCATTATAAACATGATGACAGTTAATTATTTTATTAATTTATTTGAATTAATCAATTACTTAAAGCCTTATCAAATTTGGAAAACTTCTTCATTAAAGCATAAGAATTTAGTTCATAAGTTTAAAAATTTTATTAAATTAGAGTCGGGCAATTCATCAACTGAATTATATTCAAAGAATAAGAATTTAAGTTTAACAACAACTTCATCTTCAAGAAGAAAATCATCATCCTCAAATGATATCAATAGATCAAGAACTTTATATTCAAATTTGATTTCAACTAGGAAACCAGATTATAAAGATATTGAAAAACAATTTAAATCAGATTTACAAGGGTCAACAACTTTCAACGATCCATTACAACTTACCAATAATTTTTCTCATTTAAGTGTATTTTATTCAATCTTAAAGAAATTATTTGATTCAGTAAAATACTCCACTACAGAAATATTAGAAATGACCAAGTCTTCTTCTTCATCATCATCCTCAGATTTAAATACAAACTCATCCAGAACATCTAAATTTTGGTTGGTTTGTAGTTTCAGTTTGGGGATTGGTTTCGGTATTGGCATAGCTAGTGGCGCTGCATCATTGTTTGGATTCTATCTCTATGAAGGATTATTGGTCAACTATAGAGAAGATCCAAAGGCCATTCAATTCGTAACAACAAATGAACCGTTAGTACCATTACCTCATTTTGATTTATTAGTTGATTATTACTCCAATGATTTCCTGGATTCAGTTTCTCAATTCTATGATGCTTTTTATCATTCCAATCTTTTTAGTAATTTGTTCACTTTATCTCAAATAACATTAGATCCTTTGAAATATTTTAGTTCAGCTGTCATTGATACTTTTAGAGGAGGTTTAGAAAAAGCAGTGGGCTTGGTTATATATAGTAACCATTAGAACCAATGTCAATACGTTTTATTCATTTATTCGATTCATTTTTATATTCTTCATTTTTTTTTTCAACATTATTTCAATTCTTTTGTTTTTGGCCATTGTTGCCTTGGATATCGGCCTTTTTATTTTTGCTTTTTGGTCATTATTGGTTGTTCAGGTATTGACAGGTTTGGGGGGACCATAGTTGGTTTTATGTCCCGTTTCTAATCAAGAAAGTATATATATTTGATATATATTATTTCTAGTATGTTTAGTTATAATTTGCTAATATTTACAATGTTATTTAGGTTGTTTTTAATGTAATTAAATATATACAGATTTATCTTTATTGATTATTTATTATCAATTTGTTTTGTTTGAATGATTTGGTTGTTAGAATTTTTCTTCAACTCAGCATAAAGCTTACATTTTTATAAAAATCTAACATGGGGTTTTCTCCTGCTTTGGTGGTTGTAGCGTCTATATCAGCCCATTGTTCTAAGAATTGCTTATGTGATTCTACTCTTGGAACTTTCCCAGTTATTTGGCGATATAAATCAGCAGCAATACCGAAATCAGTTGCAAACATAATATCAAACAATCCTTGATAACACATATAAGTACTGACATCAAGAGTTTTGTTTTTAATTACTGTTTGAACCACAGGACCATTATAACATCCTTCCAATGATTTTGGTAAATAATGGAAATCAGAACAAATCAATGAATGATTGGGGAATTTATGCTTTAAAATCAAGAAAAATTGTAATAATCTTGTTGGAATATATTCAGGAGGTGTTAAATTATCCTTAAATGGAAATAAAGAATTTTGCCATTTCAATTTTGCTGAGGATTGTAATAAAGGATGAATTTTATCTTTATCAATAAGAAATGGTATTAAACTTTTCAATGTTTCCAATCTACCAGGAATACTATTAGATCTTTTTAATACGGAATAATTACCATTTTCTCGTAATTGTAAATAAGCATTTGAATAATAACTTAATTCTGGAGTAAAAAATTCATAGAAATCACCATTTGTATCAATTAATACTTGACCCTCATATGGTTGACCAGTTAGATTATCATACCTTATTGATTCATGTGCAAAATTATCAAAGACTTCTAATGCAATAAAGTAACAAGGTTCTTCAACAAGTTTATCCCATTTGAAAATAGATTTGTTTATGATTTCTAATTTTGAAGTATCCAAACCTTTATCAATTAATTTATTGTTCAAGGCACTTTTCATTTGTTTCAAAGCTAATTGATTTGAAATTTCAATAATCTTATACTTGGTTCTAGTATAAACATCAGGTTGATGTTCTCTAATATAATTCAAGATATTACACATCAAAGTTCCATTACCTCCACCCATTTCATAAATTATCAAATCTTCGTAAGGATAATTCCCATTTAATTTATAATTCACCAATATGTTTCTTGCAATAGCTTCTCCATAGTAAGGTTGGAATAATTCAGTTGGGGTATGCCATAATTGTAAAGAATGTCTTGTTTGGTTTTCATTTGATACCACAGCTGCATCTTGTCTTTGGATTAGTTGAGCTCTTTGTACAAATTTAGATGTTGAAGTGGATGGAGGAATTGTACCTGATGTGGGATTTTGTTTTGAATCATTTGGAGGAACTTCATCTGTTGACGATGACTTGATATTATCATATTTAGAGTATGATTTATGCCAATTGTCAATAAAATCATCAATGTCATCTATTTTATTATAATCAAATGGTTTCTCGGGTTGATAAATATTAACTTCTTGAGAAAAATATCCATAATTTGGATTATAAAGTGAATCTTCAATAAAGTTGGCAGTAGTCATTTTAATTCCCTTTGGTCGTTGTTTCAATCTTGCAAGAGTTTCAGAATTTGTTCTTGGGTATTGATTATAAACATCTTGAGGAGATTTGTTTCCAAAGGGATAATTAGTTGAATTTCTATATATAACTTCAATTAGATTGAAACCCTTCGATTCATCGTCGTCAACTTTTTGGAGTGGATGTGGTGCTTGTGGAGTATTATTTTGGTTAGATCTTATACCTAGATCATTGGTGACTTTAAAGGCATACGTATCAGGTCGTATAGAATATTCATGATGGAAGGCTTCGTTATCATTATGTAATTGAAGTTCTTTGGCAGCTTTCTTAAAATTCTTAAATATATTTCTAGTTGATAAGTAAAGAAAGCATTTGGCACGCCGATGATCTATTAACTTTGAAGGCCTTATTATTATCATGGTGATGATATAAACATTTATAATATGACAATTTTTAAATCGAATCGAGATTGAATTTCTCAATATTGAATAATTTTTTTTCTTTTTTGCACGTAGAGATTTTTATATCATCAAATAATAATTTTGACTACAAATTTTGCAATTATTGATCAAGAAAATAGTATGTATTTAGATGTATTTGATCATCTCAATCCATTTGTCGTTTAATTATAGTCATAAGCTTCGTTGAATGTATATACTTATATATATATCAAATCTCATTCAAAATGATGGTCTTCTTCACCATCAAACTCATCAATGCATTCAACAATGGTCTTGATATTATCAATTACATTGCTGATAGCTACTCTTATCACCCTGTCACTAGCAGCCTGGAATTCACAAGTCAATATATTCTCCTTGGTTGTGTATTTGACTGTCAACTCGTTGGCCTTTAGTATTGGATCAGGCAGTAAACTAGATTTGGCAATGGATGATTGTCTGGAATTCTCAAACGGTATTTCCAATGTAAAACTATGGCGAAGACCAAAGTCAACACTTCCTCCTCCAGTGATAGCAGTCATTTTTTAAGTATAAATCCTATTCTAATTAGACAACAGGGGAGTATAGCTTTGAACAACTCTTTATTAAGAACCTACTCGTAATATAATACTGATTTCAATAGTTCCAAAAAATAAAAACGGCTGTGCCGGCGCACGACCCTCTTTTTTTATATAATACTAGTAGATATTTATATTTCTAATAGAGTATAATAATATGGTTAGATATTAGTATAGTTATCAAGAATTATTAGAACAAAATAACATAACATATTGTGATAATAATCTATTATATATATATTTGTGTTGATGAAATTGGTTATATATAATTTTTAATGAAGAAATGTGCAAATATATACAAAAAAATGTAATGACTTTGCAATTGTAAATACATTTACTGTATTTTACTGTATTTACAATTATTATTATAATAATTATACACATGTATACTTATCATTGATTGATGATTAAAGATTATTAATCAACTATTATATATAATCATTATAAAATTCAAAATAGTTTGATAAGATAGATAGATATCGGTTTTATTTATAAATTACGAACGGATCTCGGATGTTACAAATCCAATAATTTTTTGCCACTTCGGAGATAACACAGTTAAAAACTTAGGTAAGCAAAGGAATATAAAATATCACTTGTTTTGCCATTCACTTTCTCCAGTTTTTAATTCTTATTGATTGATTCATTAAATACATCTAACTTTAGATTATGACTTCAATGTCTACTACTACTACTACTCAGAAGTTTGCATTGGTTACAGGCGCATCGTCTGGTATTGGTTATGAAGCCGCAATTGAATTGAGCAAAAGAGGTTATAAAGTATTTGCTGGAGCAAGAAGACTTGATAGATTAGTCCCATTAGAAGAATATGGAATTAGAATCATTAAGTTTGATGTCACATCTCCCAAGGATATTGCTGATGTAAAGGAAATCATCGACAAGGAAGCCAATGGTAGATTAGATATATTATACAATAATGCAGGGGTTCCCTTAGTTGGAGCTACATTTGATTTAGATAAAGAATCGGTTAGTAATGTATATGAAATTAATGTCATTGCTCCTATCATATTAACTAAGGAATTCCAAGATGCACTTATTCGAACCAAAGGCGTTGTTGCATTTTCTGGCTCTGTGGCCGGTATTTTACCATTACCATTATCTTCTGTTTATTGCTCATCTAAAGCTGCATTAGCTGCTTATGTTGCTACTGCTTCAATTGAATTAAAACCCTTTGGCATTAAAGTAATCAATATAGTCACTGGTGGGGTTGCTACTGAGATGTCCGGAAATGATAATATTTATGTACCAGAAGATTCAAAATATAAAATTGATGGTGGTAGTGCTTATGATTCCTATAAAAATCTTGGTGAGTTTCCAAAAATGGACGCTAAAGTCTATGCCAAACGTGCAGTGTCGGATATTATCTCAACTTTAGAGGGTTCAACTTCCTATGTTGCTACTTATAGAGGAGCTCAATCAACTACGGCTTACTATTTATCTTTAATTCTTCCAAAATTCATTGTTGACTTTATTCTTGTTCAAAATTTGGGTTTGAAAAAATATTTTGACGGTATTAGTAAGAAATATGCTTAGCAAGGACGGGGAAGATAGATAGATGATAAATAAATCATGTAGCTAACTAGATAAGAAGGATAGATCTCATGACGTATAACAAAATATAATGTATATATATTAATTGATTCGAATTTATAAATGTAGACTAATAATTAAAGAATAAAACCTTTTAAAATTATAGGGGAAACACGGGAAACAGAATGGCACAGGAGAATTAAAAATAGAAAGTTTCAAGAATGAAAGAATATAATAACGAAACGAAAAGAAGAAGAAAATTAAAAAAAGTAGGGTATTCAGTAGCCGACATTTTAACAATTAGAAAACTAATGTTAATATACCAACCAAAAAGATAACGATTGAGGAAGTACTCTTAGTAGATGTTGATGACCCCTCATACGTATTTATGTAAGCACTTGACGTAGAACTGGATGAAGAATGAACAATCGATACAGTCGTATGTTGGCCTTGTGAGCCCAGAGGTGACACCGTTGTAGTCTCCTTACTTCCAGACAATGTATTAGTTGTTAAAGTAGCAGTAGTACCAGTATTTGAGACTGTTCCTGAAACTTTCCCATTTACACCGGAGGTAGTAGGGCTTGTGGACGTCTGAGAACCTTGTCCAATACCATTACCAGTAATAACAGATCCAATAACCAACGAGGTACCAGTAACACCTTCACCTGTATTAATTGATTCACTAGAAGTTGACACAGCATTGCCTGGCCCGCCCGTAGTAGTAACAGATCCAGTCACCAATGATGAAGTACCGGTAACACCTTTACCTGTATTAATAGATGCAGTAGAAGTAGACACAGTATTACCCTGTTCACCAATAGTAGTAGTAACAGTGCCTGTATTTCCATATGCCGTAGAAGAGGACCCAATCAATGGCTCACTAGAAGTAGAAACTCCTACAGCACCGGAACCACCAGATTCATTTGAAGTAGATTCACTGATTAAGGATTCACTAGAAGAAGTAGTCCCGCCATTTACCGTACTGATGATTCCGGTTGAAGAAGATTCACTAAGCAAAGGTACACTGGAAGTAGTAGCACTCTCACCAACCGACTGGGTAGAAGTGTTGAAAAATCCTGAAAATCCAGTACTAATAATCACCTGAGAAAACGTAGATTCAGTAGCCACGCCAGAACTTGAACTTGACAAAACTAAGGAGGACGACAAGTAGACCTCACTAGAGCTAGTAACAACACCCGACAGACTCGATAACTCACTCGACGTACTTGATGTTGAACCATAAATCAAGGAAGTAGTAGTGTACAAACTTCCTCCACTATTGGTGGTAACAATAACAACACCTGTATCAGTATCAACAAATCCATCAGATTCAGTGGTGGTGAAAGTAGTAGTGTATTCAGTAAATGGATCACTTTGAGTGGGGAACAAGGAAGTAGTGGTGTACAAACTACCATCACTATTGGTGGTCACTTCAACGATTCCAGAATCAGTAGCAACAAATCCATCAGATTCAGTGGTGGTGAAAGTAGTAGTGTATTCAGTAAATGGATCACTTTGAGTGGGGAACAATGAAGTGGTGGTGATAACACTAGTATCTGAATTGTAAGTGACAATTACAATACCGGAGTCAGTGGCAACAAATCCATCAGATTCAGTGGTGGTGAAAGTTGTAGTATACTTGGTGAATGGATCACTCTCAGTAGGGAACAACGATGTAGTGGTGTACAAACTACCGTCACTATTGGTGGTCACTTCAACGATTCCAGAATCAGTAGCAACAAATCCATCAGATTCAGTGGTGGTGAAAGTTGTAGTGTATTCAGTAAATGGATCACTTTGAGTGGGGAACAAGGAAGTAGTGGTGTACAAACTACCATCACTATTGGTGGTCACTTCAACGATTCCAGAATCAGTAGCAACAAATCCATCAGATTCAGTGGTGGTGAAAGTAGTAGTGTATTCAGTAAATGGATCACTTTGAGTGGGGAACAAGGAAGTAGTGGTGTACAAACTACCATCACTATTGGTGGTCACTTCAACGATTCCAGAATCAGTAGCAACAAATCCATCGGATTCAGTAGTAGTAAACGTGGTAGTATATTCAGTGAATGGATCACTCTCAGTAGGGAACAACGATGTAGTGGTGTACAAACTACCGTCACTATTGGTGGTCACTTCAACGATTCCAGAATCAGTAGCAACAAATCCATCAGATTCAGTGGTGGTGAAAGTTGTAGTGTATTCAGTAAATGGATCACTTTGAG
>JAJMHX010000051.1:0-24678 GCA_030575095.1 Scheffersomyces ergatensis | reverse complement strand
TCATTAAGAGTAGACTTCCAAAACAATATGCGTAATGTCCTGAATGCTAATGTGACTGTAGCTGAGTATGATGATGAAGATAGTGACGTTACAGAGGAAGCTTACACGACTGTTGGAACTAATGAAAGTAATTCTACTGCTGGTGAATTGAGATCCGAATCCAACCATAGTTGCTTTGATCATATTCCAGGAACGAAGAGGAGCCTGAAAGAAGATAGACTTCGTCAGAAAAAGTCAAAGTCAAATTTATCGTAGCCTTTTCTTTTGCATTCAAAATATGATAGTGTAAATATTTTAGCGTTATTAATAAAACAATTTAATTTTAAGTTGGCCCATTTGTATTATCAATCAAATTTTTTCTAATGTAATCATGCATAACAGACATGGCTTCAATCACACCAAAGAGAGGCTTGGGGGATCTACCTGCATTTTATGTTTGACGCTAGTGGAGGTACAATGTAGTAATGATGGTTGTAAAGTCGGAATACGAACTGAGATATCGTGATTTATAGAAGGATATCAACAGGTGGGCTCCATTGTTATATTAGCTGCTGAAATATCATACCATCATACATGCTATGCTAGGGGATTATCTTGCAAGGATGCATAGGGAAGTTGCAGCCAAGATTATTAGACAACTTATGTTTGTCTCCTTAATTGAAGAAACAGATTGGGAATATGCATTCTTAAATCATGTGTGTCCAACATAAATCTATCAATTGGATTCGAGGTCATACTTATACCTGGTGGAAGGGGACTTTGATACTCTTGATATTGCAGCCAAACGCTGACATCCACACCGCAGTACACGTAGTTTTTTTTGCGGAGAGCATGCAAGTAAAGCAGTCTAAAAGTTGGACAAGAAAGTAGTGATTATGCTTATGTACTTTAAATCAGAGTTAGTCTTTCGGTCCAGTCATTTTGTATATTCGTTAAATAATACAACAACCTATGGTTTCAATGGAAAAGAAATCAGCCGTACACATAATACAGAAAACAAACAGATGATTCAAAATCATTATTTATAATGATAATATTAAAATGAATATGGCAAATCAAAGGAATTACAAATGGAATAGGAAAGGAAAGGATTTAAGAGATACCGAAGATTGCAAAAATATATGGATAACGCTGTCATATGCCCTTTTAAAACATTTCATTAAAACTTAACTTTTAACTTCCTCGGTTCCATTTATCCGTAACAAAAACGCGTTTTTTTATATACAGTACTCTACTCTAGTATATTATTTTTACCCCAATCATAAAAAGAAAATTATCATAGTATAAAGACAGTATCAAGAAACTTTATTAATCAACAATTTTGCTATTTTATTTTTAACTTCAAAATTTTTTTAGATTTGTTTTGGTTATTAGTTATATTCGTATTTCAATTCACTTGTTCCAATAAATAGATAGATAATAATGGTTGCTGATACAGTTGTTTACCATCCCACGGTAACTAAATTAATTACTTTTATAGATAGTACCCCCAAAAGAGAAAAATCATTCAGATTATTAGCATATTTATCAAGATTCTTATCTTATTATGCTCAAAGAAAGGGTTATTCTACTGAAACCATCAAATTATTCCTTGATTTGAAAACCCATTTCACATTTATTAGAAAAGGATTAAGATTCTTAAAACCTTTGAATCATTTACAAGCCGCATCTAAATTATATGATAATAAATTATTAGATCCTGTTTTACAATCAACTTCTGTCATTAGAAACTTGGCTTATGCCGGATACTTGACCTTAGATTCAGTCACTTGGTTTAAATTATTAGGTATAATTGATTCCAAGAAATTCCCTACCATTTCTAAATGGGCCTCAAGATTCTGGTTAGTTGGTTTGATCGCCGGGATCATCAATTCATTACACATTATTAACTCATTAAGTGGTTTCACCAGCACCAAAGAAGAAACTAATGAAAAGGTTGATTCCGAGGCTGTCAGTAAGAAACTTTATACTGCTAAGAGAAAATTGGTTTGGGATCTTTTGGATACATTCATTGCTCTTAATAGTTTGGATGTCTTACATTTCACCGAAGGTGACATTGGATTAGCCGGTGTAATCACCTCAGTCATGGGATTGAAGGATTTATGGGCAGCAACTCCTTAAGAATATGCCCCTAAGAGTGACTAATGAATTGATTGTTCAAACGTGGGGTATTCTAAGTTGCAATATATATATAATTCTCTTACAGTATAATTGCTTTACCCGTTTTATTTATTTATTTAACTATATAATAAATTTAATTATTTATGCAAATATATATAATATACCATTAAAATACATCATCATCATCAAAATCAATGTTTATTATGGAGCTTGAGAACAAGATTGAAATCCATTATAAAACCCATGCCAATAATATTTCATTACCAAATCCTTCAATTCCTGCCCGAGTATTTCCGGATCACTTGATAGATCTATTAGCTCTTGTAGATTGGGTATATCATCCGTGACATTGAATATCACTTCTTCTGACTCGTCCTCTTGTTCTTGTTCGTCTTGACTCGTCAGTTCTATGTCTATATCTGCTTCTCCTTCTTCATCCACTAACCCATCTCCGTCTATATGCAGTTTGTAATGTGCCCTTCTGGAACTGTTATACACATCCCAGATAGATTTATTTAGCTGGTTTAGCTTATTGACCGAACTCATGGATGATTTGATTGTATAACAATAAACCAAGAAAGTCACAGAATTTGAAGTACCACAATTGTTTTTTTTAGTTAACGCGGGATGAATGTTAGATGTATGTGATATATTTTATAATGGACTTGATCATGATATTATGCCACAAATCAAAATATATTCAAAGTGAATAGTAATAATAGGTTAATTTTCCTTATTTTTGCATCCCCTATTCAATTTTGCACAACCATAAACCTCCAAGTTGACGTCGTAAAATGTATATCACTTCCCCATAGTTAAACTTTGCTTTTGTTTCGCAGCATTTTCTATATCACAATATTTTTTTTTTGTATGTGAGAGAGAGAGACTGTACGCTAGAAAAATTTTGTGAAGCTCTTCTCATCAGAATTAGGTTTAATCAGTTCTACTTGTAACCATACTTGTACAAATAAATCAACATAACATATATATACCATCCCACATCGATGGTAGATTCCAATAAAGATGTACCGAGAGTACGAAGAATACATATTGGGAATGTATCCCCCAAATTAGCCGACGAACCTAGTACATTAACATCCCGATTTCAAAAGTTTGGGAAAGTTATTCAAGATCTTGAATTACATACCAAACCATTGAATGATTTCTATTTCGGATTCATTACGCTTGAAATATCCGATAAGGACTGGGAACATGTCAAGAGAACCTTGAATGGGATCATGTTTATGGGGATGAAGTTGAGTGTTGGCTTAGCCAAGAATGCTGACTTTCAAACACAATGGGAAAAAGATGCTAGAAGACCAGATACCAAGGTCAAAGATAGAAGGAAACAAGAAAGAATTCATGAGGCTCGACTTAATAGAATCCAGGAATCACAATTATCATATCCTATAAATCAAACTACGGGGACTCTAATTTCAAACCCAATTACTTCAAGTTTAGGATATATGAAATCAGCACATACTTTTAATAATGTCTCTGCCAATACCAAGAACAAAGCGGTCACTCATTCATTAGTTGGCCAAAAGTCATATTCATCGTGGTCACATCCATTAAAGTCTCTTTATATCGAGACCTCAAATATCTCTGGGAAATCAGAAATCATCCAAGGTAGACATAGAATAACTAAACGATCTGCAACTGCTATAAAATCTCAAACTTTAAGAATATTAATTAATGGAGAATTAAAACAAATTAGGAATTATAAGACCAAGTTATGGGGTATGGAAAAGTCCAAGACAGTGAATGATTTGACTTGGAGATTTCAAAATGATTCATGGAGAAGTGGGGATGATCATATCCTAGAAACATTAAGAGCTCCTCCTTGTGGCATCAATGGTGATCATGCAGAGAGTTATGGTAAGTCCAACAATGTCACAGCAGTTAATGGTGATCAAGAAGGTGAGAAAGGAAACGATCTAGTTGATGAAGCTATAGATATCGACCAAGAAACATTAAAGAGTAAATCGATCTTGGCATCTTTATTCCGTAAGTATGATTTCGATAAGCCCGTTGAAATAGAGGAGGATACTCTTGGAATAGATAAAGAAGATATTGTGTATGATAGCAAGGGAAGAAGGAAAGTGATAAGATATGATTACGAAGCTGAAGGAGGGCGTAAAGGTGACGATCAAGATGATTCTGATTCTGATTCCGAATTGTTTGGAAATATTGATGCTTCAAAAGTTAATGACGTTATAAGCACATATACTGAATCTGTGGAAAAACCAAAGGAGATTGTATATTACTCAGAAGATGATGAGGGTAATGAACTAGATTTGGATTTGTTGGGGAAACAATATACCACTGAGTTCATTAATGACAAATATAATGAAGACCATGGGTTTGAGGTTGTTTCCACTCTGAAGGAAATTAATATACAGGAAGGCATCGAAGTCGAAAAGGATGTGGTAGAGGATGTGGAAATATCCGAAGATGGTTCCTCAAAAGAGGAGGAGGATGATGTGCAAGAAGACTCTGCTGAACCAGTAGTAGAGAGCGATATTTCAGAAGACAAATCCGAAGTATCTCCAGATGAATCTGAAGAAGAATCTGAAGAAGATTCTTCGGAAGAAGATATATCTGATTCATCAGAAGAAGAGGAAGAGGGAGAAGAAGATGAGGAGGATGTTCCAGTAAAAGAAGTTCCAATTAACGAAGAAGAGGACAATTCTTCAGAGGATGAATTCATACCCAACTTTGGATCCTCTACAACTAAATCAAATGACACTGAAACGTTAAGATCACTTTTCAATCCTACTTCAGGGGCCCAAACTTCAATTACAACTGCGTCTACAACCGATACTGGATTCAAATTGGCCCTTTCGGAGGATGATGAGGATATAGATGAAGAAAAGATCGTAGATGTTGAGAGTCAAAATCAAGTATTAGAGCAAATCAAATTAAAGCAAGAAGAAGAGTTACAAAAACAACAATCAAGTAAAAAATTTGGATTATTCTGGGGTCATTTTGACTCACCATATTTGCAATCACAATCACAATTAAGTAAGATTGGTAATGCCAATGATCATGTTAAACTACCCGGTGAATCGGAATTAGAAAACGGGATTGAGTTGCAACAACCATCACGTCGTAATATTGATGGTGATAATGATAATGCTGCAGATGAGGAAGAAACTCCTTATGAAAAGTGGTTCTGGGATATGAGAGGTGAATTATCAAGAGAATGTAAGAGACGTAGAAGAGATGTTCTCCGTGTTTTCAAAAAGAGATCTAGTAAAGTATCTAATTTATAGTTTTTGGTAGCCTCGTTTTATATAGACATCATCATCTAATAAACGCGATATGAAAAATTATACGTAGAAACAAAAAAAAATAAAAAAGATGGAAACCTCCGACAGATAACGACAGTTGAATCAATTACCATATCAATAATGCCTGCAGTTGAAGTGAATGATGTCAATCAGGAGCCCCGTGAGGCAGAAGTCCCTAAAGAACCAGAATTGCCTGAGTTCAACTTTAAGAATGTCCTAGGTGATGCAGTGGACGGAGCTTATGCTTTAGTGTTTAATCCAGCCGTAAATCGAATCATAGTTCCTATTATATTCTGTTTAACATCCATTATAAGTAAGATAGTCGTGGCTAATATCCCATACACTGAGATTGACTTTACTACATACATGCAACAAATAAATCTTATCAACAAGGGAGAAATAGACTACAAAGAAATATATGGTGATACTGGTCCTATAGTATATCCCGCTGGATTTGTTCAAATATATCAATTTCTTAGTTTCATGACTGTAGAAGGAGAATATATCGGTCTTGCTCAAAGTATATTTGGATATTTGTTTGCATTCACCAACTTATTAGTATTGACGACATATACTTTCACTGATAATATCTTACCATGGCCATTATATTTATTACTTGCCAGTAAACGATTAGTCTCAATCTATGTTCTTCGATTATTCAATGATTGTTTCACGACTATTTCTATGGTTGGGGTCACTATCTTCTTACAACAAGCTTCATTCTGGCACAAGACCAGTTCAGTGGCCAGTTTTCTTTTGGTCTTGATAGCCAGTGACTTGTTTAGTGTTGCGATTTCTATCAAGATGAATGCATTACTTTACTTACCGGGATTCTTATTAATATCATATTTCTTAGTCGAGGAGAATATTTTAAAATTCATATTGGTCATTGCAATCATCCCCATTGTCCAAATCTTAATGGGTTGGAAATTCTTATTACCCTTGTTCAATGATGAAGATGCCATTATGATCAGATGGAATTATATTACTCAGGCATTCAATTTCGATAGAAAGTTCTTGTATGAATGGACCGTAAACTGGAAATTTGTCCCTGAGGATATATTCAATAGTGACAATTTCGGTCATGCATTATTAGTGGGACATATTGTAATCATTTTATTGTTTACCTTTTCAAGGTATCTTCATATTAAAATCATAGGGAAGACTATCCCTCAATTAGTGATTGATGCCTTCAAACCCAAGAACACAATCTCACTGGCCAATTTATTCATTAGTGATAAATATGGTCCTCAAATAATCCTCTTAATCTTATCCAGCTCGAATTTAATTGGAATTGTGTTTGCTCGTTCATTGCATTATCAATTCTTATCATGGTATTGTTGGCAATTACCCTTTTTATTATATGCCACTGGCTGGAACATGGGAGTGAGTTTGGCTATATGGGGTATTCATGAATGGTGTTGGAATATATTCCCTGCCATACCACAATCATCAGCCATATTAGTTGGTGTGTTGGTGCTGGTGTTATTTGGGGTGTGGAATAATGAAAAGATATGGTTTATAGAGGAGACCAAAAGTGACGATAATCATGAAGTTAAAGAAGAAGATATAAGAGTAGAATAGTATAATAAGTTATTTTTTTTCTTTAATGAAATTCAAGATAAATATATTATAATCTTCAAACCAGGATAATTAAATTAATGGATCATAGATAATACATTATTAAAAAGTAAAGTATAAAAGCTAAAGTACAAAAAAATAAATTTAACCAAAGACTAATCACTACCCAGCAAGGGTAATTAAAAAGTAATTTGATAATTTTTATATATATATATAAAAGTTATGTTGGGTTAAAAAACTAAAACCGAAATAATGTGAACAGAAAGTAAAGTAAAATAGTATCATATAATATAAAAGTAATTGAGCATAGTTGAATCAACGATTTGATGATGAATGTTTGATGAACAATGATGATAATAATAATAATAATAATAATAAAGATGAAATTGAATTGAATTGAAATGTAAGATCTGGATTGGTGGTTTTCATGTGAAGATAATAGAGCTAGTTTAATCACCATTTTCAATAGCATCAACATTACCCCAATTGAAAGAACTAATGCCATCATTCAAGCTTCCATCAGCATTACCATTCAAAAACTGATCAAAATCAAATCCAATATCATCCAATCCACCATTACCTACTGTACCTCCATTAGTACCAGTTTGATAAAATGCATTACTATCCGTCGCACCATTATTCAAAATCTCAACGTCAAACATGGCATCACTGGCGTCCAAGGGATTATTACTAAATGTAGTTGTGGTAGGGGCTGGAGGTGGCATATTAACATCATTAATATGATCAGAACTATTGGATCCAGAACTAGATGATTTCTTAAGGTCACTTGATTCTTCCTTGATTGATTTTTCCTTCTTGGCATTCTTAGCAGCACCAGTTGTGGTTGATATAGAAGTTGAACTTGGATTAGATGTAAGACCAGGAGCAGTAGCGGCTTGTTTCTTGGGAGATTCAGATACTGAGGTATTTTTTCTTTTCCTCTTCCCATCATTCTCCGAAGCTGGCGTTAATGGTGTTGAATATTCCTTTTTCAATAATGAATAGTATTTGGATTAGTTACTGGAATAGAATTAGTAGTAGCATTACTATTCGTATTATTATTATTATTATTATTATTATTAGCAGCAGCAGCAGCAGCAGCAGCGGCCACACTTGCCTTTCTACCTCTCTTTGTAGCAGGTTCCTTCTTCTTCTTACCAGTAGTAGTATTACCGACACTGGGTGATGCTTTATTATTAATCACAGGTGAACTATTGGATGTAGTAGGTGAAACCTTTTGATTTAATTGTTCCTTGACTTGATTAAGAACCAGTGGGTTGGCCGCTAGGGCTGTAGCGACAGCCGAACCCGTCACATTCGAGGTGACTGGAGCCACTGCTGCACCCGTTGTTGTTGATGTTGCACCTGCGGCACCACCACCCGTGATGGCTTGATCCGAAGTTCCATTGTTTCTCGCAATATCCAATCTCTTTTTATTTTGCTTTTCCAACATCAACAATTGCTTTTGATAATCCTGAAGGGCATTCAGATTTCGATTGTTATTAGCAGCGGCAGCAGCGGCCGTAGCCATACTGGTCATTACTGCCCCAGCACCATTCAAGTTTTTCCCATTGGGGTTACCTATATATGTTGTAGTCGTACCATTATTATTATTATTATTCACAACTGCAATAGTAGTGGCACTACCATTGTTGATGGTGGGACTCTTTTGACCTAGTTTACCATTAGGAGCAACACCATTAGCAGAAGCAGGTCCATTCAATCTCGCTACTTGTCCCGGAGGAGGAGGACCTTGTTGTTGTTGTTGAAGGTTGAATGCCGTTGGACCATTAATCAAGCCGGCTTGTTGAGCAGCGGCAAACTGTTGTTGTTGTTGTTGTTGTTGCAAGGGTAAGGGTTGTTGGACTTGATGAGGACTGATTTGATTCAATCTATGAGCAGGAGAATTATTCTTGGAACCATCATTTTGTTGTTGTTGAGCCACGACTGCTGCTTGTTGTTGTTGTTGTTGTTGTCTTAAAATATTCATTTGAGTTTGAGCAAGTTGTTGGGTTCTATTCTGCGACTGTTGTTGTTGTTGTTGTTGGGCCTGAGCTTGGGCTTGAGCCTGAGCCTGTTGTTGCAAAAACATTTGCTGTTGCATTGTCAAGTTACCACCATTAGCAGCGGCAGCAGCAGCAGCCATGAATTGTTGTTGTTGAGGATCTAGAGCCCCACCAATTTGGGGTTGTGGTTGTTGTGGATTTCCATGTTGTTGTTGTTGGGCGGCAGCAGCAGCTGCAGCAGCTTGTTGTTGCTGTTGTTGTTTCATCATCATCATCATTAGTCTTTGTTGTTGTTGAGGTTCCAATTGTTGTTGAGGAATTTGTTGTTGTTGTTGTTGTTGAGGGATCATTTGTGGTGGTGGAGGATGTTGAGGTTGAGGTCCTGTCTGTTGACCTATTTGACCTTGTTGTTGTTGTTGAAGTAATTGTTGTTGTGAAGGAGGTGGTGGTGGAACAGGGAATGCTTGTGGTTGACCATGAGGACCTTGTAGTTGTTGTTGTTGAAGTTGTTGGGCTTGAGATTGGATTTGTTGTTGTTGTTGTTGTTGAGCAAGAAGTTGTTGTTGTTGTTGTTGTAATTGTTGAAATTGAGGTGGAACACCACCCATGGGGAACCCACCACCCAGTATATCCAGTTGTTGTTGGTGTTGTCTTTGTTTTAACAATTGTAATTGATAATATTGTAATGCAAATTGTTGATTTGTAGGAGGTCCACCACTAGGTGGAGGAGGAGGAGGTCCGTTGCCACCGTTATTATTATTGAAATTAAATGGAAATTTATTATTCTTAGCTTGGAATACATCCCAAAAGATCTGCCACCATTCAAATAGAAATCCTTGTGGTGCATCTAATGTTATTGATAAATTAGGTAAATTATTTTCTTTATGAAATTGAGGAGTATTTACTGTGGATGAATCATTAGTATTATTATTATTATTATTATTATTATTCCCAATTTGTGGTGAATTTTTATTAGAATTCTTGGTTGAATTTGATATTGATGGTAATTCTGCTTCATTAACAAAAATTTTAGCAGTTTGAGGTAATCTACTCTTAATTAAAAAATCATAAACATAAGCATTCAACAATTGTTTGGCATTAGTGGCCTGAGAATCAGTGATGCTACGTGAGGCATCCATAATGATTGGTTTCTTACTACCTAAACCTTGTGCTGCTGCCTGAGCAGAAGCAGTTGAACCTGATGATCCTAAAGGTCCATTGGTAGGTATTGGGGCCGATGTGCTTGTGACTGAAGAAGAAGCAGACGAGGACGAAACTTGCCCTGGACCATTATTATTGTTATTACCAATATTATTATTATTATTACCACCAACCCCATCACCACCACTTGAAAGTGAGACGGGGGTTCTTTTATTATATAAATGGGGAGTACTGTGGTGACTCATGGTCGAAATACTAAAGGGTATATATGGAATACCCCTGGTGGAATCCTGTTATGTATGGTTGGAAGTATATATATATGTCTGGGGAGAAGAGATATAGGTGATGAAAAAGTTGTTGTTTGTTAGTTGAATTGAATTGGTTGGTTTGGTTTGGTTTGGTTTGTGGTTGAATGAAATGATAATTGATAAAAAAAAAAAAGAGTTGAGAGTTGAGAGGATAGGACAAAAAAAAAAATAATAATTAATTTACATAGTTAAACTAATAATAAAACATGAAATCCATTAAACACACTATTTATAAACAGAAAAATTTCAACTATACACATGATCAAGGAAGAGAGGTGGTGTGAACACAGAGTTGCTAAAGAGTAGGCTTTACAATTGGAGATCCAACTCATTTTCAAAGTGAGAGAGTCTCCTAATAGTTAGCGTTTTTTTTTCCCCCTAACTTTTTGTTTTGTCCCTAAGACAAAAAAACTATTTTTGAATTTCTTTGTTTTTGTGTGTTGTTTAAACACAGTACTGCATATAGTGTATGATATTTCTTTTGTGTAATTTAAAAGAACACCTATACATCAACCAAAACTGGTTTTGTGTAATTTTGTATCGTCTTTTTCAACAACTTTTCATCAGTTTACACAACTAATCACTGGTAGTTACAACTTCTTAATGATGATGATGATGATTAACATCATCATCGAAAAGAAAGCTAAACAAGTAAAGTAAATTTTATAATTAAGATCAACTCAATGTAAAGTAAATTTTAATCTGAACTACAATTCGTAATTATTTATTTATTGATTAATTATATTTTACTGATAAGAAGAATATTCAGTAAGTAAGTAAGTAAAGGTTAATTAATATAATTATAGATTGATAATATTTCAATTACATTAACCGTTGGCATTTACACTGAACACTAAACACTTTACACAACTATGTAGAATAAATTAAGCAAAAAGATGATTGTTAGAGATAAAGGCAAGAAGATTTTGCGCGCCTAAGAATTTTTGTTTTAGTTTTGACTATTAGCTACTAACTACTTCATATTCTTTAAATGATGTAAATGAGTTATGTTATGTTATGTTATGTCTACCTTTCAATAAACAGTCAGAATTATAATCCATTGCGTCAGATAGTTATCTTATTACCCACTTAACGAGAACAGGCAAAAAAAAAGAAAAGATAATAAAATGAATAAGCCCTTAAGGGCTAAAAAAAACTTAAAAAATTCTGACGTTTTCCGCTTAGCTCTTTAATATTTTAGCCTAACTTATTTTACTTAGCCTTAGGACTTATTTTATAGTTTCTTTCTTTTTACTATTGTAATATAATATATCAACTTTAGTTAAATCTATCTTCTTTGTGTTTATCATCGTCATTATAAATTATAATTCTTCCTTTAAAGTGTTAATGATTGATTGATTGATTGATTGTAAACGCAAAATAAATAATTTTTTAGCGAGGCTTTTTTTATTTTTAGTATCGGAAAAATCATTCATTAACAATAACCAACCAAAACAAATAAACTACAAACAATACCCATTATCATCACACTACACCTATATTGATCTATTGAATTAATCCGTTCATTCATTCATTCATCATGATGAAAACAAGATTTTGTGGGTTTATAATTAGAGATTGATAATTTATAATTAAATTGATTTAGTGAGTGAGGGAGGGAAAAGTCTTTCAGTAAGTAAAATTTTTAGCCAGCAACAGGCATTATAAATAATTAAAAATGTCTGATGATTTTATGTCCGACAAAAAAAAACAAAAACAGACAAAAAAGACAAAACCAAAATGTCTGATTTGATAAAAATGCCGTAGTAATTAAAATAAAATAACAAAATAAAATCCGAGATATGAAGGAGATAGATAATCATATAGTTAATTTATATATGTGTTAGGGGGTATGGGGATCAATTGTTGTACTACTTTGTTCATGACTCAATAGTAGTACTAGTAATAGCTAGTAAGAAATGGAGGATCTGAGACACACAGAGAGAGAGAGATAATTGAAGTGATAAGGGACCCAAGGGTGAAAAAAAAAACAAATGGGTGATAAAAACAAAAGTAAAATTTACTCCACTCTTTTTTTTTTATTTTTCACACGTTTTGATCATTCAATTATATATATCATAAACACTTTTTACCTTAACCTATTTGCTATCTCCCGTCTGTTCCCTCTAAAGCTTTCAAAATATCAAATGGTAAAAGTAGTTTAAAAGAAGTAGTACTTTAACTTGACTTGAACTTATAAAAGTAACATTGTAAGAGTCTCTCTTTTTTTTTGCGATTATGAAGTCAGGGGGGGGTTATACCAAAAATTAAAGATAAGATTTTTTTTTAAATTAGATATAGAATTTGAATTTCTTTGATTAATTTTTTGATATAAAAGGTTTTTGTAAAAAGAAGTATAATAAATAATTATGAATTGAATTGAATTGAACTGAATGATTTTTTTTTTTTGAAATAATTTGACATGAAAGTTGCAAAGAAGGAACCAGAACAAGATTAAAAATTGTACAAAGAAGGTGATTGTACAAAAATGATTAATATTATCTTTACACAAGATAATTAATTATTATATATATACATATGTGTACTTGTTTACAATAAAGGATAGATAAAATATAATAATAATAAGAAGAACTTTTATTATTTTTTTCTTCTTTTGCAACTACACTAATAATAATAATAATTAATAACTTTAAAAATGTATAATAATACTTTAAATACAACAACACATATATAAATCATAATAATAACAACACGAATGATGATAATAACTAATAACTTAAAAAACTTGAAATAAAATGAAAATAATCCACTTTTTAAACATCCTCCCTCCTTCCCTTTTGTAATCGTCTTTTTTTTTTTTGGAAACAGAATAAACAAAACAAAACAAAACAAATGATTAAATAAACAATAATAATAATAAAACACACACATATCAGAGTAAACGTCTCTGCCTCTGCCTGGACCAACAACCAACCTGTACCTATCTAACATCCTTGGAAAAGAAAACGTACCTACTCTCTTTCTCTCTCTACCATTTTTAAAAAAACTTTGGAAAAAAAACACACAAACAAATGAAAAAAAAAAATTTAAGCCCAGACGGTATTATTAAACAATCGGGTCGTAGAAGACTCTGTGCCCCAGATACTTCCAGCATTGGAGACAGCACCTGTGCCAGTCGAACTGATTGGATGGACAGATGTATCACCACCAACAGATGTGATTGTCAAACTAGGCAGGGAAGTAGTCGTAGTTGAAGTCATACCCTTATTCAAGTTTGAACTAGTCGTAAGTTCAATAGGCTTGAATGGATCAAACAATGTCTTGGTGGAACTCCACCCGGAACTGGAGATTTTGCTTGGAGTAGTACTGATGCTTGTCTTACGAATAGGTGAAACTTCACCACTAAGAAACAGTCCCATGGGAATATCCATCGTAGTGTTGGTTGTTGTTGGAGTTGGTATATACTGCTGGAAACTAGTGGCAGCAGTACTAGTTACTGGAACCTGTGGAGCAACTTGAACTTGTGATTGAACTTGTGGTTGATATTGACGATGTCCACCATAAATATATGGTTGTTGTTGTTGTTGTTGTTGTTGTTGTGGTTGTGGTTGATAATGGTTGTGACTTCCCTGACCAGCTCTTCTCTTGACCTTATTATTATTATTGTTATTATTGGTATAAGGTGATGAAGGTTGAGTTTGAGCCTCAATAAGTGCCTTATTCACAATATCCATTTGATGAACAAATGGTTCACTAATGATTTGACGTCTCGGAAGTTTGGTAATAGTAGTAGTACTAACATCCGACATTGTTTATGGAAACTTGATATACTTTGGAAACTGGAAGAATGAATAATTAAAAAACAAAATGGATTAATGAATAATAATATGAAAAAACTAACCGACAAACCCACTTTTGGTTGAAAAAAAATACAATATGAATAGATAATGAAATGACAAAATAACAAACAAAGAAATGAGAAATGAAATAAAAAAGCAAATGATGGTGACTGACTGACTGACTAACTGACTGACTCTTCACCTAATCACCTGAAATCTTATAGTTTTATAAAAATCTTTTGATTGAAATGATAGAAATGTTGAAAATTTCAAAAATCTGATTCTTTTTTTCTTTTGTCATTTGATGGAATTTTATGTAATATTTTAAAGGGTTCTCATATGTTAAAATTTCAATCAATCAATTTCAAAAAATAAAAAATATTTAAACTTGGAAAAGAAATTTTTTAAATTATTGATAACAATCAATCAAATATAATCTATATTGTACAAAATTGCAACTATATATATATATATATATTCATCATTGCAAATCTACTATTAATACTATACATTCCTAACTAATCAAACATATATAAACAACATATTATAGATATTCTTATTCATTTACAGTTTCTTCTTTTGTTTAACTTCTTCATCCTTAGTAGCATGTAGTTTAACAATATTAGGATATTCAGGTCTATTCCCAGTATACCCTTGAGACCAATCATAACTCATAGCATAAGCAAATATTGACCCCGTTGAATTAAATGCCGTGGCGGAAATTGTACAATTCAAATTAGGGAATGCCTTTAATTTTTGTCTGGCATCTTTATCCCAAAAATTAAATGTACCATCAGATCCAGCAGTACTAAAAGTTCCATACGTGGGATGGAATGATATAGAATTAACAGGATATGCTTGAGCTGGAGTTGTACTTCTTAAAGCTGGTGTTGAACCTCCACCAACTCGATGACATTTAAATGCAAATCCATATTTGGCTTGTTCATTATCATTGACATATTGTATACCACATCTTCCCTCTATAGATCCAATGGCAAATCCATTCCCCAAGGGATAACAACAAATAGTTCTGGTTTGCCATTTCAAAGGAGTTTGAGCATTTTTGAAAATTTGTTGAGGATTATTTAAATCAATTATACTAATATGTTTATCAGCACATCCAACCACCAATAATTTTTGACTGGAATCCATAGCATAAACTCGTTCAGGTAATTGAACCGTAGCTATTGGTTGTGAAGATCTCATATCCCAATATTTTAATGTTTTATCCCAGGACCCCGAAGCAACAGCTTGGGTATTATTAGGTCCACATTCAACATACCTCACGGCTCGAACGGGTCCATCATGAATCCCAATTTGTTGTGTCTGTTGACTTTGTAAATCAAATAATTTAACTTGTTTATCAGCACCTCCACTAACAACTTTCGTACCATCTAGTGACCATCTTGTTGATAAAACAGGTCCATCATGTTCAAACAAGGCTCGGCCTTGATTATTCCCTGAATTAGGATCGATTTCATATATCCGGACTTTTTTATCCCAACTTGCAATAGCTAATAAATCTTGCTTGGGGGAAAATGCTAAATCACTAACTGAATCCTCAGGACCATTGTTGATTGTTATATCATTGATCAATTCCTTCCCATTGGATGCACTGGATGTCGTTGTGGCTGGGCTCGATCTTAATGTTGATGAGTTTGATAAAAATGACATTGATGATTTATTATTATTATTATTATTATGATTGATGATTATATGGTTCTTATTTGTTTGTGTGTATACTTTGTTTTAATTTTGATTTGGTATGATTTGAGCGTGGATAACTCTATCAATGAAACAAGTGAGTGGATTATTGGATAATATATTAAATCTCTTCTATGGGAATATTTTCAAACTCAATCACTTGATTCAAAACCTTCTAATTTTGATTTAAAATAGGTTTTGTCAAAATCAAATAATCCTCAGTCAAAAAGAAAAATAAAAAAAAGCTCATTCTACCAACCTCAAACATCCATGCCGCAGTTAAAAACATGGTCAGATATATGTACAGCGAAATATGTATACGGTTAAGATCAATATAGGCTATATGGAGCATACTTTTTACATCTACTATTCATATTTAACATACAACTGTTTTACAAGGGGGATATGGAACAATTCAGTCCTTCAAGACGATCCAAAGTGACCTTCTCAATTGAAGATGATATACCCGTACTAGTCTTCAAAAACAATCCATCATCATCAACATCAACTCAATCATCTATCCCCAATAGGAAGAATTATCAAAATAATACACATATAGACTGGAGTCAAGAGACCGTGCTAATACCGAATAATTCCAGCTTTCTCACTAAGAAATGGTTGGTGGTCATTATCCTGTCCATACTAGTAGGATATGTGACAACATTTATAGATTTATCATCCGTCTGGTTAAATGATTTGAAAAAGGGACTATGTTTTAGTAAAATTGATAAATGGTCATTATTAAATCCATACCTGACATGTCCCGTGGATGATTGGTATGATTGGTCCCGGATAATCTTCAAATCAACCAGTATGGTCACCAATATATTTGTTAATTTCCCTATTTATTTAATTTTTGCATTCATTTGGACCTTGATTGCTGCTTATATCACCATTGGTAAACTTCCATTAATTAAACAATCCGGTATTCCTGAAATAAAATTGATAATCTCAGGGTTTAACTATAATATTGCTCAATATCTTGGATTGAAAACATTGGTATATAAAACTTTTGGATTAATATTAGTGGTTAGTTCTGGTTTATGGTTAGGTAAAGAGGGCCCATTGGTACACGTATCATGTTGTATTTTAAACGTTTTATTTGGATTATTTTTCACAAATAATCTTGAAAATGAAGCAGTTAGACGTGAATTATTAAGTGCTGCTACTGCCACAGGTATTTCCGTCGCATTCAATGCTCCTATTGGAGGTGTTTTGTTTGTTTTGGAAAGTATGCCATCATTCTTCTTACCCACCAAAATCATGTGGAATTCATTTGTAACAGCTACGGTTGCAGTTATAGTAGTCACGGGGTTTAAAGTGTTTACTGAGGGTTCGAATTTCTTTGAACAAGATTTATTTCTGGTTCAATTTGAAAATTTCAGTTGGTTATTTATGGAAATCATTCCATTTATATTCTTGGGGATATTAGGAGGAGTTTATGGATATTTGTTTGTTAAATTAAACACCAAGTTCTCAACATCATTATTTAGAGTCCAACTCCAAACTAGTTTAGGTCGATTATTTGGTGTTGGACCTGAAATTGGGAAATATTTGGAAGTTTTATTAGTAGTGTTGATCACTTGTGCATTGAATTTCCCCTTTGAAATAACAAAACTCCCCCTTAATGCATATTTGAAATTATTATTTACTGCTTGTCAAGCTGATTCAACCTCAAGTTCAAATAGTTTTATTTGTCGAACATCAAACTTGGTCACGAGTCTAAAACTTAGTTATATCTTGGTGGAAGGATTCTTATTATCATGTTATACTTTTGGTACAGAATTACCAGGAGGAATTTTAACTCCATCATTAGTATTGGGAGCCACAACAGGTCGATTAATTGGTATTATATCTCAAGTATTACAAACAAAATTCAATTGGGATTCCTTATCTACATGTACTGAAAAATCATGTATTGTTTCCCCCTCATCATATGCTGTGATTGGTGCTGCTTCATTCATGGCTGGAGTTACTAAATTCACAATGTCTGTTGTTGTTATAATTTTCGAATTGACTGGAGCAATTAGTTATGTATTACCAATCATGTTTGCCGTAATGATTCTGAAATTCGTGAATGACTCATTAAACAATGAAAATATTTATGATACATTAATGAAACTTAATATTAATAAGTATACTTTTTCTCAAAATGATCCAAATCAAGGTAAAGGTCATGGTTTAGTCAATTTTTCAAGTTTAACTACATCCGTCAAGAATAAATTACCCGACGTCAATGTTAAATCCGTCATGATTCCTGTAAATAAAACCAAATGTCTATGTTTAATTCCGGAGGATCATTATACTGTCAATAAATTATACAATTTTGCCAATGAAGATACTCATGAAGGTTACCCTTTAATCCTTAGTTATGGGAATCCGGTTTATTTGGGTTATATCAACAAGCAACAATTATTAAGTAAACTTGCAACAATAGAAGATATTAACAACTACATTAGTTTCCAAATCAAAGAGTTACCCAATGTGGCCTTGTCGCATCAATTACATTATGAAAGATCAATTTCATCAAATATGATTCAAGTAGAATTAGAGGTGGAAAACTCAATAATTATATTTAATGAATTAACAAGTGCAGTCTTGTTGATTGAAGCATTCGAGAAGTTATATTTAAATTATCTTGTTATTATGGATAGTAATAATAGACAAGATATGGGTGGATTTATTGATAGATTTATATTGGCTGATTTAATTGATCTGAAATTTGCTTCTTTACAAGATGAATTAACCGAAATCCTGAATGTCGATGAGTTTGATTTGGACGAATTCGGAGACGCTGAAAATGACGATTTACTTAATCTGAGAAGAAATAGATTAAGTGTAGAACTAGTTAATTAAAAGAATTGTATATATATATATATATTAATGTAATGCAAAATTTACATATATACGCGTAAGTCAAACGTTTTTTTTGTTTACATTTTTTTTTGTGTATGCGATCTCAAACCTCCCCATACATAAACAACAGATTTCTTAAAATATCAGTTGGTAGAAGGATAAAGGTTATACAGAAGACAACAACCAATTAAACAACGATGCAAGCCAATAAAGAGAATCTAGGGCCATTCTCGCCAACATTAAAGAATCCTTCGAAAAGTATATTGAGAGACAACACCTTACCAATCCTTAATGATAAACGAAGAGTATCATTTGCTCCAGAAGTCACCTTACATAAATTCGATTTCATTCCTACATCCGCAAATGGATCATCTAAACGAAGAAAGACATTATCAGGATCAATCCCACTGTCTCAAGAGTTGGAAATTCCTGTTAGTACCCTAGGAGCAGAAGCCGACAACAATGGGTTGGAATTGTTGGAAGATAGTTCAGATGATTATGATGATGATTCATTGTTTAATAGCGCCGATGACCTTGAAAATTTACTTCATAAGGCAGATATGGTGATTGATAATATGAACCAAATGGTTCTTTCTCAAGAAGATCAACTGGAAGATGATGACGAAGAGACCATGGAATTAACAGGACAAATCCAGAATATAAAATCAATACAAGTAGAACCTATCGTTAGTCAAGAATCTCAAATTGAAGATAGACTTGAATCATCAGAGGACGAACAAAATGCCGATAATCTGGATATGGAATTGACTGAAGTACAGAAATTGCATACGAACGTTCAAGAGGAACTAGAAAGAGAAGTTACAATGGAAGTTACGATGGATATTACTCAAGCTTTCAGTAAACCTTTGCCATCATTAGATCCTATAAGTGAAGGGAATGAAGAAAATTCACAAGAATCAACTAAAATACAACTCAGCAAAGAAGTAGTCGTCGATAAGTTGGAGGTTAATTCATTTACATTAATATCGAATCAATTGGAGCCGGTACCTATCAATCAATCAAACGGTCATTTAATTAATGAAGATGAAGAAATGACAATGGATATCACTCAAGTAGCTGAAAAGATAATATCTGCTACTCGATACCAAATTGAAACCGAGATTGAAAGTACTCAACCAATGGAGCTTACACAAGTTACCAATGTAATTGATAAGGTTGAAGGAAAGGAAGAAGGAAAAGAAGATGATGATGACGAAGAAGAAGTGGATAATAACCAAACGATGGATTTGACTCAGGTGGCAACAAAAATCAATAAAAATCTCAATACCGAAGTCGAGATTGAAGATTCTCAAGGTAGTCAACCAATGGAACTTACTCAAGTTGAAAATAGCATAACCTCGAATGATAACGACGCTGAAGAATTTCAAGATAGTCAACCAATGGAACTTACACAAGTTACAAGTACCATTGCAACCACTTCAAACAACACCGACGTAGAAGAGAATCAACCTCAAAGTCCAAACTCATCAGTTGCGAGTATTTCGGAGAGGCTCATAAGTACAACAAAAATTCCTTTGGCTGAAGTTTCTACACTTGAGGTGATAGAGAATGATGAGAATGATGAGTATTATGAAGCAATACCTCTCACTACCTTTCTTCAAGATACTGGAGTTAAATTTTATGATGACTTAGATATAGATGTTGATACCATTGATAGGTTGAGTATAACTACTACTACAGATATTAATGATTCAAAGTTGGAGGATTACATCAAAGCTCTTCCGAGATTAGAATTGCTTGCCTTATATCAATTCAGTTGTGATGAACTAAGTAACAACATCAGAGATGGTAGAAATATGTATGCTGAGTACGCCAAAACCATTGAAGTTAATAATCCTTTACTTTTCAAACAATATTATTCCGCAGATGATAATGAGAGATTACTTATGAATGTTAGACTACAACTTACAAAAGATTACACCAGATTCCAATCAAAGAAAACCTGGTATGATTGGAGAACTCAACTAACTGCAAATTTAATTTCTGAGTTGGACAATAAAAAGGATAGTCTTATTAAAGATAGGGCAAAGATAAATGCTGATATAGACAAGTTACAAAGTTTGTATCAGAATGCAATTGAGGTATTTGCCTCCGTTAAAGAGAAGCTAACAGCATTGAGGTCAGTGAAAGATCAAATAACTAAGGTCACAAGGGAGGAATTACAAGCATTCAAGCTAGATTTGCAGCAGTCTAAATCAGAATTAGAGAAATTGAAAATATCTTTGGATTCAAAGCAATTGGAATTACAAGAATTGAAAGAAACTATAAGCAACACGGATATTTCCATACATCAATTACAACTCGAAACTTCATTGAATGAGAAAGTCGTCCTTAAGAATAGAAAGTATGAAGTCAATGAGATTGATATTTTAAAGCAAAAGTTTAACTTTATACAAAAGTTAACCAATTTGAATTATTTGGGAATAAAGGGTACTGAATTGGAATACGAATTTGATAGAAGTATCAAATGTAAATTTGATTTTGATGATATTTTAAATATTTCCAATGTGAATTATTCATTAAACAACAACTTACTGAATACTGGTTTCTATCATAATGAATTAGTCACAAGGTACGCTTTAAAGCTTCCAACTTTAAATCCTGGATCTAATATAATTGAAAATTTTAGAAACTTTTCAAATTACTGGAAGGCACTCAAGAACTTGGACTCCAATTTACACAAATTATCATTAAAGTTCCCAATTTTATTCTTAGACTCAGATGATTCATTAAAATTTGAAGTAAGATATTATAGCTTTGAATATGATTTCAAGTTGTCACTTGAATGCAGTGTTGAATTGGTTGACTTAGCTAATTATTTCAACAAATTAACAATACGACCTGTGATAAAACGATCAAGTTCGAAATTGGATGATAGTGTAATAAGAAAGGAAATAGTTACTATGCTCGGCAGTAGTTTACTATTCTCAAGTAATTCGCTACAGAATTTATCATTTACTGTGTAGTAGTATATTGTAATATATATATTAAAAAAATTTAAAATTGTAATTATATATCGTTTAATTTATCTCTAATGGGTTGCTCCTAAAAACAATGTAGCACTCAAACATACAATCATAACGACAACTCCCCAAATTGACAATGCCAACCCAGCATATTTACTGAAAAGTTCAATCTTATTTAATTCTGTTGCTCCATTGATAGGCTTTATCAATAAATAACCAAATAACCCAGGGAGAATGAATGAAATAGAAGTAGATCCAGTGGAACCAACAAAGGCAAGGACATGTTCTAAGGAAGTCACTGAAATCGCCACGAGATAAGATGCTACAACAATGATTGTAGTAATAATGTAGAATCTTTTAGAAGTCAATGGAACAATAATTGGATCATGGCCATCGGTGTCTTGGGCACCTTCCATTGGTGTGGTAGAAATAAAGGATTCGTCTTGAATGGATTCAGCTGAGATAGAATTCAATGATTCAATATCGGATTGTAAGGTCGTGTATCCTTCTCTTTGTTGAGGATGTCTTATTTTCGAAGTTGTGACTCCAACCGTTAAGAAATGATAGACGTGATTTACTGATCCACGACATGGATGACATTGTAATGGGAAGGAGAAGGCTACCATGACAACTATACAAAGACGTCCAATTAATGACAGAATAGAATTCTTTGGATACATGGAAATAATATTACCGGTAACTGTGCTACCAAAACTTAAATATCCAATAACTCCGACAACCAAGTACGAAATACAAGCAGTACTTAAAGCATTTCTAATGATCAAGTTAGATTGTCTAGTTTGAGAACCATCAGCTTCACTTGGTTTTAATTCATTTATAATGGCAAACATATTTTGATGACAAGTATAAGCAAACACGAAAATAGGAAATGATTTCAAGGTATCTTTCAAAGATATGGGTCCTAGTATTTCAACATGTTTATTTTCAATTGGTATATCATTAACGATATAATGTTCAATAACAAGACAAATCAAATAAAGGATTGAAAACAATGCCACAACTGAAGTATATTTCAAAGAATCCAATTTTTTCAAGTATGATAATGGCACCACGAGTACCACCATGAAAATAGTTATCCAAAGGTTTCTTTCTAAGAATATAGATTCGGCTGGTACATTGACACTTTCCATAATCTTAGGCATCAAATCACCAATGACAACCAAGTAACTGACACCAACCCCAAAACATTTGATTGAGATGGCAGAATCAAACACTATTGATAAGTGTGGGTAAGTTAATTGGGCAAGACTGAAATATGATACTGCCCCCTGTTGTTGAGTATATTTGGCGACTTTGTTTTGTAGATATAACCCAAATGAAGAAGTTAAAGCTGACCATACTATTAAAACACAACCAAACACCACACCATTACTTTTCAATCCAAATGGCATGGCAAGGATACCGGCTCCTATGATGGTGTTCAATAGGTTTATAGTCCCTGACTTTATGGTAGCTGTACCCATTGTAATTTGTCTGATAGTTGTTTATCTAAGGGGAACGAATGTGGATTGGATTAGTAAAGCAAGCAATTGATTTGATAAAAGACTGTGTGAGAATCAAAACAACATTAAACTATGCTATAGGAATATGTGAATGTTTAGAACTGATTCTATGCGATCATCTGCCAGGTAAATGATAGTACTAAAGAGTGATAAGTTCTGATAGTTAAGTAGTATCCAAATTAAAAGTTATGTCATACTTAATTTTGTTGATGAATGATTTTTCTTTTCCTCTCCTTTTGAGTGTTTTGCTATTGTTACTAATTTTGGTTAATAATGAGTTTTTTTTTACAGTTTTAAATTTATATGTCAAGAGATTTTTGCATCATTTTGTTTCAAGTTATTCATATTATGCTAATGTAAAATAATATAAAAGGCATTAATTTTCTATACTTTTTCTTTTATTAATTTTAGAATAAACCAAACGAATACTATAACCAAGATGTCAGATAAAATATATAAATGGGTTGAAAGATCAATCAAATTTATAAGAAGTCAAAGTGATGATTATGACTTCTTTAATGGAGAAAATGGGATTGATTTAACTGCCGAATGGGAAATAGAAAAATATCAACTTGAATTAGAGCCTGGATCAATTGAAGAAACCAAAGTATTTATTGAATTCGTCATATCAAACTTCCTGTCCCTACTTCGACCTAAATCACAACAGTTGACGTTTATCAACACGGCAGCATTTTATAAGCAATTAGAAGACCTTATGTTTGATGTGGAAACAACGATAGAACAAGTTCTCAGGGCCAATCCTTCAGAAGAAAATGTTTTTGTTGAGAGAAAGTATTTGATTGAATTATTTTATATTTCAGTGGCTTTCAAAACACCATTTTTCGTTAATATCAAATCCCAAAAGAAAACTTCCGAGGGAATAGACAAAATGGCAGTTGAAGAGTCATTGAAGTCGCCATCATCATCTGCTGCAGTCAATTTTACAGAAACCAGGAATACATTCAAAAAATATTGTCAGATTCATCCTGATATCGAAGAAATTCAAGATATAGACGTTGCTAACACAATGCATGCCTTAAAAATAAATAAAAAGTTAATAAAATATAACCTTTTAAACAAAAAAACTATTCTGAAACCTAAATTAACTAGTGCACCTAATACTGAAGCACAAATCACTGCAGACTTTGACAAGTTATATTTAGGCCCGATAATAGATTTAATGGAAAGCTACATGCCAAAACCACATACATATTATCAACAAACTGGATTTTCTTCTACTCCTGACTTAACTGTGAAGGTGTTCAAAGAAAATGGAGAAACATTTCAGTTACCTATAGAAATAAAACTCAACCAATTAGCAGGAGCTTATGGGAATAG
>JAJMHX010000050.1:0-27464 GCA_030575095.1 Scheffersomyces ergatensis | reverse complement strand
TGCTAGATATATTTGTACTGATATTGTATAGTGGATATTTTGCGTGCACGTTACAAATCAAAATTATTACCAAATGCTTTGAAAAAATCTTGACTATGGGAAAACTTTTTTTTCGCTAAGTGTTTTTCAAAAATCACATAGTTAAGAAATGGCCGAAAAAACAGCCTAAATGTCACATTATCTCCACCCACATTTGACCTACACAGAAGTTAGAGGTACCAGTCTGTTCATCCAACCGCGAAGTACATATTCATCTTTGGAAATATCTCACCAAGTCTAATATTCAGGTGGCTAGATCAACAAATAACGTGCGGGAATGAGAATTCTTGAAAATAACTCTTGTACGTCGCGCTACATACTAAATCTACGTTCACGTAAGACGGAAAAGTGACATTCAAGCGCGCGCGTCTTGATATAAATAACATTGGCCGAGTAAGAACTACTCTTACTAATCTATTGTTATCCTTCATATAAATACATGAAAATCATATTGCTAATTCAACATTAAAAGATAATACAATAAGTGTATAATCAAATTAAAATATTTCTCATAATAATATTTTCCTTACTATATTAGGGTACTTATTATTTAGTGACTATTTTTCTGACCAACTCGCTCCCTAAATATGATCACACTATTATCCTTGAAAAAAATACAATTAATCATATTATCAATATAATGACAATATATAATATACATTCAATACCAATATTTGAATAAATGAAATAAAATATACTTCTTAAACCAATTTAATATTTTGATTACTTATCTTACAGAATCTACTGAGAGTATATTTGCTTGCTAGATATATTTGTACTGGTATTCTATACTGCATATTTTGCGTGCGCTTTACAAATCAAAATTATCACCAAATGAAAAAATCTTGTTGAAGAAGCTTCTTCTCTATCTAATGTTTCTAATATCTCAATCAAGTAATATTAATAAAATATTTAAAATAATAAACTTCAACTGTTTACTTATTTCTAAGTATTCTCACTAATCTACTACTACCCTTCAAACCAATTTAGAATATACTCTACCTCCTACTTCGTCAAATAAGTAGGAAGAATTTTAAAAAATACTATTCAATCTATTATGTAATTTTTTTTCTTTTGGGGGAAGAGAGGTAGTGTGAGTGCTACCAAATTATTTTATATTTAAAAAGGAAAAAAATCTAACTTTTTTCTATAGAGTTGAAGATATGATATAGTATACAAGTGTACTAGTATCTAAATATCTTTTGTTGACTCATCCACAATGTTCTAAAATACCAATCCTAAACCAGCAAAAATACCACCAATAACCGAAAAGGCAGTATTCATTCTCGATCCAGAATTTACTTGACTAATGGTTTCAACAGAACTTGATGTTAATGATGAAGAAGAGGAAGAAGATTGTTGAGATAAAACTGAACTAATACCGATAGTAGATGACTCAATAGAACTAGCTCCAGTTGTAGATGACGAGTTGACTTCAGCAGATGTTCCTTCGGTTTCAATTGATGAGGAGGATGAATTGACTGATACTGCAGTAGTATTTTGTTCTTCGGATTCATTAGATGAGGAAGGTGCTACTTCAGTAATAGAAGTTGAAGATGGAGTTTCTGCTTGAGGAGTGGTTGTTTCTAATGATGAAGTTACTGGAGTCGAGGTTGCTGGAGTCGAAGTTTCTTGTACTGTAGTAGAAGATTCGGGAGTCGTAGTTGAACTTACATCGGCAGTGGTTGTAGCGGTTTCAGCAGCAGCTTCTGCTAATTCAGTTGTCAATGAAGCAGCAATAGCCCAAGTATCAGCGCCAGCAGATGAACAGATCGAATTTGCTAATGAAGTGGCCTCGGAAATGTCGGAACCCTGACAATTTGCAACAAAACATTCGGCAACTAAATCTTGAAATTGAGCCATTACACATAAACATCCTGTGTCCCAGTATGGGCAAGGAGTAATACCGGTGTTTTGAACAACACATGACTTTGCACAAGAAGGTAACTCGGCATATATCGGATCTGCAAACCCGTTTATACTGGCCAGCTCGACCACAGAAGGGTAGTTAGCATATGGGTCGGCAGCAAGAATGAATTTTGAAGCTGTTAAAAAAGTTGCGAAAAAAGTAGTGAATTTCATCGTGAATTGATATGTCGAGGATTGATCAAAAAGAATGCGACAAAAAAAATCTAAATGAATAAAATAAACTATAAGAAAAAAGAAGAAAAGGATTCTCTTGGAATATTTATAGTTGCCAAGAGAGATCTAATGGGACCAAGAAATAAACAAAACTTGATAGAATGATTTTATAAAAAGTTTGTGTTTCTCAAAAGAGGAACGATATCTCCAGATTTGGAAATACTAATAAAAGAAAACATACATAATATTATAGCTTTTGTATTAGAACAAGTTTTGATTAAATTGCAGCAAACAAAAGTCTTCAATTTCGAAATCGGCTTTCTATTCAATTTTAAAAAAAAATTGAGCTAAAATAAGTTAATTACAAACAGAAGGAACATTCCTAATTTGGATAAATCCCTTTCGTATTGAGATACTAATTTATTTATTTACATATTCAGTAAAGGCTAAAGTTCGTAATTTGACAATAGAATTTCAATAACAATGCCTTCTCGGACATGCTCGCAATACATTTGTTATTTTTTTTCTTGGAATTAATTAAATTAAATTACACTAAACATGATACTAAGTATAGAAATATAACTGTAAAAATACTAATAGAGGCAAGGGTTCCATCGTTTGCACTAGTAGTTTGTGTACTTGTGGTAGAACTACTTGTAGGTGCAGACGAGCTTGTATTCTCGGAGCTTTGTGTTGAAGTTTGTGAAGTCGAAGATGATCCCAAAAAACTTGAACTTGTTAAATCTACACTGGTTGACAAGACAGATGAGCCTGAACCTGACGATATCACAAGTTGATTATCTTCTGCTGCGGCCGAAGAAAGAGCCGTCGAAACGGATGCGGGCATCATCCATGTATTGGCTCCAACCGAAAAACATAATGAAGTGGCCAATGAAGCTGCCGACACCACTTCTTCACCAACACAATTCTGTGCAAAGCATTCAGCTACTAAACCAGACCATTGGGGCATTACACACAAGCACCCTGTATCCCAATAAGGACATGGCGTATTACCAGTGTTGATCTGAACACAAGATTTGGCGCAAGAAGGCAACTCGGAATAGATCGGATCTGCAAAGCCGTTGATACTGGCGGTCATGGGAACCTGTGGATAAGTGCCATAGTCTTCACCTAAGACCAATGCCAATGATAAAATCAATACAACCAATCCTTTAATCATCATTTTCTTGATATTTTTATGTAAAAAAGTGGTGTTTTTGATGGTATAATCTTTAAGGAAAGTTATAACAATTAAATATCGCGAAGTTATTTATTCTTTTCAAATCTTATAAGCTATCATTACCATAATCTAGAAAATACTCCATTAATTGAAAATCCCTGAAAACCGAATTCCGAAATTCGCAATACTTTTCAACCTTCAAACGTAAAACTTAATTAAAATGAGTTTAACGCAAACTCCACCGATATCTCCCTATTTACGCAAATCCTTTCCCACCTACTCATCTGCATTATCAATTTGATCAGTATGAGTTAAACTTCAACGGAAAATAAATTAACCCTGATGAAATAAAATGACGTAGAAAATTCTGTGCCTCAAACATAAATAGATTAATTAAAAACTTTTGGTTCATATCTATTAGAAGCCCTCGAGCATTTAAAACTCTAAAGTAGTGGGTGAAATGAATTAAATACTTTACTAGTATTTTCCTCTCCTCTTTTTCTAAGAAAATTTAATCAAGTATAAGATATGAATTTCCTTTTCATTCTTTTAAACCATTCTTTTAAAAGCATCAATTAAGAAAAACTAGTATAGACATCAATAATGACAGCAGCTATTCCTTTAAGTCTTCAATTTTTTGTTGAAAGGGATAGAAACAATAAATATGAATGGTTGGCATTTCTAGTATCTATAGTAATTCTAATTGGCCATGGAGTGACATTTCATTACTTACCAAACTACCTAAGAACCAAAACTATTAATGCATCATTCCAATACCGATATTATTTCAACTTCTTAAAGTTATGGAACCAAATATCTAGTTGTGTACCTGTCAGAATTCCTTATCAAGCTAATCCAATATACTTTCAACCCAGTTTAATTTTGACAACACTTTTATTCTTGGCAATCAATGGAGTTTTTTGTTATGTAGAAACAAGAGATATAACATACGAGCCTTGGTATTATATTGTCAGTAAAAGAATACTGAAGGTTGCTATGGGAAATATAATCACGTTAATGTTAATGATTGTTAAGAATGATCTAGTTACAGCCATCACTGGTTTACTGCATGATAGAGTAACCTTCTTACACATATGGTTGGGACGATATATTTGGTGTATGATCACTATTCACTTTTCAATAGCATGTTACTATTGGTTGGGTCTTAAATTTATAATCATGCTTGAGATTCCACCTCAAATATTTGGTATGATTAGTTATGGAAGTCTTTTCATATTAACTTGGGGTAGTGTTAAATATATTAGGAAACTTTCATATGATTTTTTTCTAATTCAACATAGGGTATTTGCCTTTATAATGTTGTTATTGGCCTTCTTCCATAATGCTGGAAACAGAGCAGTCATTATTTTAGCTGTTCATGTCGTTGTCATAGATAGAATAACATCAAAAGTTATAAGTTATATTCATAAAAGAAAATCTCCAACAAAAGGGATTTGTAATTTCGAACTAATTGATGATGAAACTATTCTAGTCACCATTCCAATTAAATTACTAAATTATTCTTATAATTCATGGTATTCAAAATTTTTACCACGAGTTGGAAGTTGGAAAGCTGGACAACATATCTATCTTAATGTTTCTAAAGTCAATTTCTTTCAATATCATCCATTCACCATTTCAAGTTTATCATCATCAGGTAATATGAACTTAATTATTAGGAAACAAAAGGGATTTACCAAAAGATTGATGAAAAAATTAAAAACAAAACTCGAAACTGACCTGTTTGAACAAGGTAATATAGTTAATATGAAAGCTACGTTTCATGGACCGTACGGAGCTAACTTTCAATCGCTTTTACCATTTGATACTTGTTTGTTTCTAGCTGCTGGATCTGGAGCATCTTTTATATTTCCCATTGCATTGGATTTATTAAATCAAATAAAAACTCGAGATGTAAATGAAGACTTCTTATTCCGACCTAATAATGTAAGAGTACATATAATATGGACTGTGAAAGAAAGGAAAGATTTGAATTGGATTAATCATTTATTAAATGATATAAATGCATTTATAAGTGAAGGTCGATTATCAATTGATTTTCATTTCACACACGAACAAAAAACTTCTTTTGTCGAGGAACGAAATATCAATTTTGAAAAATTAAAAGTGAAGGTGAACGAATCTTATCTCGATAATTCAAATTTAAATTCAAATTCTACCTCCACTACAAATTCAAATTCAACTACAATTTCTGATTCAGAATCCTTACTTGTTTCAATGTTGGGAAATCATGGAGTACAATGTTTTTATCAGCGTCCTGATTTATCAATAATAGTAGATAACTTTGCAAGCTCACTTGCTAGTAACAAGGCAATGGCAGTATGTTCTTGTGGACCATCGAGTTTTTCAAACAAGATCAAAATTGAGTGTCAACGTAACAGGAAATTAAAGAATTCACCTGATATATACTTCTTTTCTGAATCATTTTAGTAGAATAGTCTTAGAGGCAGATATCGTTAATATAACAAACAATTTTTTATGTATTTTGCATCATCTAAACCCAGTTGTTTATGCTCTCAATTGAAACCAATCTTCTATAGAAGATCAGGTTTCACGAAGCAAGGTGGGAAACAGATGTCGAAAGAAAAGTATAGTTAACAAAACTTTTAATTACAGGTAATCATGACTATATGATATAGTGTCCCACCATCCATGCATAAATGTTTATCCCGATCCTCCACCATAATACGAATCAAACCAAACATACATGGTGTCAACTGTCAAAAATAAATGAACCCGGGTTGTTTCCCCATAAAATATAAAAAAAAAAAAAGGTCGTGTTTAATAATAATTGAAAAATCAGTCTAAATATATATTCAATGTCGGATCCCCGCTCTTCATTTTATTCTTTTACAATATGGAGGGGGTAACTCTTTATAAAGTGATATATATATATACACCAACGGAAATGACTATAGACAAAATGGTTCCGAAAGCTAAGAACCATGGAATATGTTAGACCAATCCAAGGAATTCTGTTGCACTATTTGTTCCAAATCATTCAATCGTAAAGAGCATTTACAGAGACACCAGAGATCTCATAACGATGAAAGGCCATTTAATTGTCAAACATGTGGGAAAGGATTCGGTAGGAAAGATTTGTTAACCAGGCATATCAAGACAGATAAATGCTCGATCCGGAGCAATATGATTGCTAATGATGATGATGTCGGAACAAGGTTACCTGCAAAGAGACCTCCAAGGTGCGCCGCCGCATGTTTAGGATGTATTGCATCTAAAAGTAGGTGTATTATAGCTAGTGGACAGGAGAGAATATGTGTACGATGTTTGAAAAGGAATGTTCCTTGTATTCCTCGAAATAATAAACTTCAAAATATGCCATCGAAAGATTATACGCAAGCTGATACTCTCAATAATAATAATAATAATAATAATAATAATAATAATAGTGATAATAACTATGACAACATCATGAGTGCAAAAACATTACTAGAATTGTCAAATCAATTAGATTCTAATACTCCAATACAGCAAGCAACTATTTCTAAAGCCGCGGAAATAGACTATGATATGAATGAGGATCGTGTGGATTCGTCATCGGCTATAACTGATGTATTAACGAGCCTGGGTTCTGAACTTGACTTTAACAGCAACTCTACAGCTTCTTCATCTATAGTTAGTGAATTGCCCAGTGTTAAGCATACCAATGCAGCAACTGTAAATGGAATCGGTAACAGGAAGCAAGATGATATAGTCAAGGAAATAGGAATTCAAGTAGGTGCAGTTGCAAATCCAATACCGTCTTCGGCACATACGGACCTACCCAAACCAGAAAGGGCATCTTGGAAGACTCGGGTACAAACTGACGACGTACATAACCAGAATAATATTTCCCTCAATACTAGTGCTGAGCTTCCTGGACACTTTTCGTCACAGACTATGGGTAGCAGAGGCAACTTCCATGAGGTTGAAGAATTGAATTTGAACGAGGCATTTTCATACTTGCGATATCCCAATCCTAATATCGTTGAATCACCAAAACTTGATACTATCTATAGATTCAACTTAGAGCAGGCTCTGAGCTCCATTAGAGATGTTTTACAGGCAGTGGAGGACCAAAGTGATACAAAATCTGAAATTTTAAATGATTGGGTATATGATCAACAGATTAATTTTGAAGATATAGAAAACTTAGAGAGATTCTTTCAGAGTCATGACCAACTGTTGCATCCACCTAACTTGCCCACCGTACAATTGTCTAGTCACGACACAGAGAAAGATTCAAGAAGCCCGGCCAATGCCACTTCCAGTCCACAAGAAGATATAAGAATCAATTCCAAAACTTCACCATTTTCCAAAACATCTATGGTCTGGAGAAGTCCACAACCGGATAGTTCATCAAGAGACCTTCGTCTTTTCGTCAAAAGTGATACAGAAAAGTTGGATATAGAAGGAGAGTCTATTGATCCCCTTTTGTTTAAGAAATTTGAGATCCTTCCCAAGACTAGAGATATGATATTGGTAACTTTAATCGACACCCAAGCAGCACATTTTTGGAAAGATGGTACTAATGTTAATCTCCCCAGCACCAGACATTTGACTATTCTAGTAATGAGTTATTTTAAATATTTCGATACACATTATAAGTTTATACATTTGCCAAGTTTCAATCCTAATAGAGTTTCAATGATTTTATTAATTGCAGTTTTGGGAGTGGGAGCCTTCTTCTGTGGATCACAGAATGGTTCTATGGAGAGATTTGGTCGCTACTTGTTTGAGATTACTCGAAGAAGACTCATACTTCAATTTGAAGAGAACAACTCATATATAAGAAATTTGGAACTCCATCAGGCAAGTTTAATAAACTACATTTGTGGCTCTTGGTCAGGAATTGACAGGAACGTTGAGATTTCTGAAGGGTTTTCATCCACTTTAGCAACCATGTTAAGACGAGGAGACACATTTAGGAGGTTCAAGTATAAGACCCTAGAGGAAATAATGGAGTCACCGGACTATAAAACAGAACAAAGCAAGTGGGAAGCATGGATTGGTATGGAATCTAAGAAGATGCTTGTATTTTCAATGTTTACATGGGGATTGCAATTCTCATTGATAAGTAATGTGCCATGTTTCATCACGTACTCTGAAATGGAACTTCCAGTGCCCTACTCTATGTCTTTGTGGCAAGCTCCAAATTCAGGAGAATGGATGGGTATCGTAAAGATGATTAAAGAACAAAACTCACAGGCCTACTCACACAAAATGACTTTTCACCAACTAATTGGAAGTTGCTTATCTACAAATGAATATCCACCAAGTTCACTAACGCCTAAATATGTCCCTAACATAGTTGTCGGAAGCTTAATAGCTACCATCAAGAGTTTTATCATAGAATTTAATGATAGAGTAAATTTCACTAACCATATTCCGGGAATTCTAGCTGCAAAGAAAAGAAAACGTCAACGGTTGTCTGTCGATGCTTCATTTCATCTATCATATCTAGCAAATAGAAGATCCGAGATCGAGGGAATGTTGGAAACCATGGAAAATTTCTTCGAAAATCGTGGACATGAAGCTCAGATATTGTTCAAACTAGAAATCGAGTATTCATTTGTTTCCTTATATTGTTGTATAAAAGATTGTATGAAGTTGGCCGGAATTGATGACGAATTTGAGTCAAGACAGGCCATTCCAAGACTATTAGGTTGGATTAAAAGAGAGGAGGCCAGATTAAGTATCTATCATTGTGCACAAGTGCTCAAGCTTTCGATGGGAGCCAGCACAAGCAAATATTGTAAGTTACTATATTTAATATTCTATTTCTTTCAGAACTGTATACTAACGAGTAATTTAGTTGTTCCCTATCTACCACATTTAATATTTCAAGCCAGTTTAGTTCTTTGGACTTATGGATTGTTAATTAATATTGCTGATAAATTTGATCAGAAAAAAGTGATACCGTATGGAGCTGAACAAAAGTTTGTGGTTTTAACGGAGGATTGGAGTGGAAAGACTGAGAGATTCGTTTATTCGAATGATTTTGTTCCATGCTTGAGCGGAGATGTATTACATTCCAAAAAGCTGATTGCAACGGGAATTTCGTTTTATCCATTAAGCGATCCCGAATCGATTATGGATTTATGCATTGAAATTATTAGTAGTGTTTCTTTGGGTGGGTTACTTACATCGGATATTACAGAACTATTACAAAACTTGAAGAGTTGCTCTAAACAGGTGATTACAAGGATGTAGATTGTCGCTAAATATAGTTTAACTAAAAATAAATTAATTAATTTCTTGGTACTCCATCAATATCGCCGAGATCTTCGCCAAGTGTCTTTCCCCCCAACACTATTGGTGAGGCAGCGACGAGAACGTAGATCATTCTTGCATATTCAGTATTACTGGTATTTTTCCAAGCATGCATGGTACCCCTTTGAACAAAAACATCGTCTTTATTCAACAAAACCGAATCTCCTGAATCCATAATAGCTTCAACTTGGCCCTGCAAAACAATTCCATAATCTAAAGATGAAGTTCTATGCATTGGAGAAACAGAACCGGGATTTATGTCAACGATTCTAATTACAGTACCACCGGAAATTGCCACGGAAACACCATCTTCTAAACTTTTCTTATAAAAGTCAATGTCTTTATCATCATTCGTGTCCACAGGAAAACCCTTACTGGCATATACCAAACTGAATTGTGCGTTGACTTCTCCTGTGGAACTATCACTAGCATCTATCCACTTTAATTCTGGATCAACTGAAGTAATTATAGAACGACCTTGTTCGTCAAACCCTGAAACATATCGTCTTGGAGAAGTAAGATTGTGAGCAGTATGACTAACGTAATTTGTCATTTTTGTATCTAATGTAATAATTACTTTTAATTTTCAATCATGGGTTTGAGTTGCCGTTTAAATATTTAATCTTTTCATTACCTTGGCCTTCAGATTAGGAATGTGGGGAATCGGAAGTGGGCAAATTTCTCTCTTTCGGAAGCTGCGAAAACGGATCAATTTTGAGTAATCTTTTGAAGATGGAAATATATTTAAGCTTGAATGAATCCTGCAATCTGCATTTCTAAAAGAAGGCAATTATTCAGAATTACCAATGTCAAAACCTACCATGAAAGCTGTCGCATTCTTTGGTGCTCATGACATCAGAATTGTTGAAAAGCCGATTCCTGTTATCCAAAAAGATACCGATGCGATAATCAAGATTAATGCAGCTGCTTTGTGTGGATCAGAATTACACACTTACAGAGGGGCAGTGGTACCTTCTTCAACAGGACATACAATGGGACATGAGTTCACAGGAACAGTGGTTCAAATTGGTTCAAAGGTGAATGATTTTAAAGTGGGAGACGACGTTTTATCCATATTTACTACCCAATGTGGAAAATGCTTCTACTGCAGTCACGGTGTTTCTAGCAAGTGTAAAGAGGCTTATGTATTTGGGACTCCAGGGAACGATGGTGGTCAAGCTGAGTATTGCAGAATTCCACTTGCAGACTTTACTTTGAAACACAAACCAGCCGGAATTGATGATAGTATCCTTGTTCTCTTGGCCGATATCTTCCCCACAGGATATTTTGGAGTTAAAAACTTACTTGAAAAGATTCCTCACGCAGAAGTCGAAGACTCAGTTATTTTACAATTTGGTTGTGGTCCAGTTGGATTGTGTGCAATTGCCGCTGCTAAAGCTAAAGGAATCAAAACTTTGTATGCCGTGGACACCGTTCCTGATCGGCTTAAGCTAGCACAAAGATTTGGAGCCATACCATTGAATTTAGAAAGCGACAACATAGAAGAAGTCATAGCATTAGCTACTGATGGTAGAGGGGCAGATGGTATTTTAGAGGTTGTTGGGAGTGAAGACGCTCTTCTACTTGGGTTTAAACTTGTACGTAATGGTGGTACTATTTCTTCGATTGGGTATCAACATGGAAAGTTACCATTTTCAGGGCTCGATTGCTATCTCAAAAATATCAGTCTTCAGTTTGGAAGATGTCCATGTTTTTCTTTGTATCCGGAAGCTGTTAAAATTTTGGTTGATGTATCCCACTTATTCGAAGGATTTGTAGATTTGGAACTTCCTCTTACGGATGCCCCTGCTGGCTATGAACTTTTTGATAAACATGGTGCCCGAAAAATCGTGTTTCGCAATGATATAACTGAAGAAATCAGGCACTAGAAATTAATCAAAATTTTTTTTCTCATCTAGTATAGTATTTTAAATTTCTAAATAAAAATGAATATACACATTGAAAATAAATTGGGGTTTTCATCTCCTCCATGAAAAGCACTGGCATAAGATATCTAATTCGAAATGTTTCGGAAAGAAATCGTTAATGATCTCCTTGTTCCGAGTGGGGAAATAGTATCTGTTTTGTATTGTATAACGTCAACATTTTCAACCCGCGGAATAGACAAGGTATAAATTGACAGATAAATCTAGTTCTATATCATTAAATATCTTTAAGAGAACAAAACAAAACAAACGATAACAATAAAATGACAATTGAAAGAAAACCTTTGAGGGTGTTGATCTGTGGAGCTGGTATTGGTGGCTTGGCGGCTGCGATTTCGTTTCGCCAGCAAGGACATATTGTTGAAATGTTTGAACAGTCGAAATTCGCTAGCGAAGTTGGAGCTGCAATTCATTTGCCTCCAAATGCGTATGGTTTGTTGGAACGTATGGGAGTTTCAACTGACACTTTGGGAGGGAACGAAGCGGAGTATGTTACCGAAGTAGACACAAAGGGTAATATTCTCCATCAAGTATCAGTCAAAGATTTGTTAAAGGAATACAATCATCCTTGGCACTTGGTTCATCGTGCAGATCTTCACACTTCTCTTTTGATAAAAGCAACATCTCAAGAAGGATTTGGAACTCCTGTTAAAGTTCATCTTTCATCTAAGGTCGAGCATGTTAACTCGGAAAAAGGGGAAGTGGTTCTCGAAAAGGGTGATGTTCATAAAGGGGACATTGTTGTTGGTGCAGATGGTATTCATTCAAAGGTTCGCTCTGAGATTACAGGATCACATATTCCGGCCACTGCTTGTGGATACAATGCATTTAGATTCTTAATTCCCAAGAGCATTGCTTTACAAACCCTTGGGTACGAAAAGTATGCACAAAAAACTGGTGAGATTCAAATCTGGTTGTCAGGAGATAGACGAGTAGTTATTTACCCATGCAGAAATAACGAACTCTTGAACTTTGTTTGTATTCATCCTGTGTCTGACAATTCTAACACTAGTGAAGGTTGGAACAACATTGGATCGAAGCAGGATTTGGTGGTTTGCTATAAAGACTTTTTTGGCCCTCTTGTTAAACTTTTAGAAAATGCTGCGGACATTAAATTGTGGCAATTGTTAGAGACTCCGACTTTGACGAACTGGGTTAAAGGTAGAACAGTTTTACTTGGAGATGCAGCTCATTCATTCCTTCCTCATTTAGGTCAGGGAGGTGCTCAAGCCATTGAAGACGCTGTTGCTTTAGCAACCATGTTCCCGTTAGGAATTATTCTGGAAGATGTTTCAGAACATCTTTTTTTGTACCAAACTGCAAGATGTGAAAGAGCCAATACCATCAAGAAATTTACTAAGGACCAGGCACTCGGACCGAAAGATGGTGTCATGTTGAATCCAACCCAGTTTTCCCACTATAACTGGTCTCACGATGCCTACTTTCATGCTCGAAAGTTGCTTGCTAGATATCTTGAGAGTAAGTGCTATAAGAGAATGCCTATAGGATGGGGTCCGCTTCGTGGACCTCGCCAAGACCATTTGGGCTATCCTATTGATGGAAGCGAATCCTTTTTGAGAACGGGAGCTATCCGAATTAAGACTTCCAAAGCTTACTTAGACCATTTACTTCCAAACGATAGTTTCCAAATAGACTCTCCCGGCGAAGTTGCTTATATAAGTTTCTCCAATACATGGATTCATGACATTGAGTGGTTAGGTGGTCGTGATTACTCTCACTTCGATTTTTATATCGAAAATGTTACTTACACCAATGCTTCTGGTGAAAAGATTAGAGGTAACTTCTTGCCATTATTATTAGAAGGTAGAACTGAGCCCACGTTGAGTGGAAGAGAAGAACTTGGGTTTGCCAAAATATTCACCACTATTACCGAATCATTCAGTGAAGTTGAAGGTTACAACCTCCAAGCGTCTTGGGAAGGAATAAAGTTTCTTGAAATGAATATAAGCAATGTGAAGAGAACAACTGCGGAGAGTGGAGGACAAAAAATGGGGACTTTGGAGTGGAGATGTATCCCAAAGCCAGGTGGCAAAGGCAAGACCGATATTGAATATGCTACTTTCACACCCGAACCAGTAGGAGGAGCTGAGTTTATTTTAAAAGAAGTATTTGAAGGAACTCCAGATATAGTATTTTTTGATGAAAATATCACCAGTGAGAAGCTCCCCTGCCATTACCATGTTGCAAAAAGGTTAAGCGATATTCCGATTTATGGGTTAGAAACGGGGAAGGTATTAATTGGTACGGGTCTCTCCGACGTTTCAAACCAAAGTATTATTGGAGAATAGAAGTAGATGCTGGGTATTCTCTTTATAGTTGTTTTCTTTTTGTTACTTTACTTAATATAAAATCTTCATAATAATTAAAGTACATTTTGTAGATCTACCCTGGACGCCTCGACGTGTTAGTTGTTCTACGTGTATAAAATTACTAACGGATGCTCTAAATCGGAATGGGGGGAGCATTGGGGAGATCTTAATTTTCTTCCCGTTACCCCACAAAATTGCAGAAGTAGATAAACGTGTATATAAGTAGATCTATTTTTGCTGCTTAGTTGAAAATTTTACCGTCAAAGAAAAAATAACAAACATGGCCGCAAATATTGACATGGAAACTTATTACGGAACTGAATCCGTTCTGGAGTTCAGACCTAGAAATGAATCACTTGGATTAATCCAACTTTTTCATCCAGATACAAAGACAAGGATTTTAATCCCCGAGCCCAGTGTTCATCCTGATGATCCTCTTAATTGGTCCAAATATTACAAGATGTACGTAACATACCTCGTGTCTTATGCAATGTTACTTTCAAACTTCCTTTCGGGTGGGCCTGCTGTTGCTCTCGTGGATATGGCGATTACTTTTGGAGAGTCTACTGACGGAAAAAATTTCAATTTAGACCATTGGATATCAAAAGTCGCTTACTGTTTCACATCAGCTGCCTTACTTCAAGGTACTTCTAGTTTATTTTGGGTCCCGTTGATGATTAAATATGGTAAAAGACCTGTATATTTAACTGTGATGGTCGGTTACTTTGCTTTTGCTCTTGGATGTGGATTTGCTTCTTCTTATAAATCTTACTTGGCTTGCAGAATACTCCTTGGGTTGTTCTCTGGGGCTAATGATTCGTTGGGACCATTAATCATTTCTGACATCTATTTTACTCACGAACGAGGAAGTCAAATGGCTATTTATGTGTGTGCGTTGTCTTTAGGGGTTGCTTCTGGTAGCATAATTACTGGTTTAGTCGTCATAAAACATTCTTGGAGGTACATTTACTATATCGGAGCTGCGTTAGTTGGCTTGGCAGTCATTTTAATTTTCTTTACATTACGAGAAACTTCGTTTGAAAGGGATCCAAATCTTTTGGTTTCCGTAGTGGAAAAGAGGCAACTTAAGAGCCAAAAGAGCATGAAAGACAAGGAAGAAGTGAGCTACGAAGAAGATATTGATGATTCACAGCTGACATATGAGGTTCCTGAGAAATCTCCCTATTGGTCCACCCTTCGGTTGTATAGTGGTAAAGTATATACGCAAGAAGCGTTGTGGAAGATATTCTTAAGGCCACTTGGATTGTTTGTATTGCCTGGAGTTTTATGGGCTTCGTTAATTCTGGCAGTCACAATTGGATTCTTAGTAGCAATTACATCAAATATCAGTAGTGCTTATCTGGCTACCTATAATTTTGAAAATTGGCAAATTGGGCTATGCTTCGTGGGAGCTTTTGTTGGATCTGTTCTTGGAATATTTGCCGGTGGTGATACAAATGATAAGTGGGCTGACTATATGGCAAGAAGAAATAATGGTATCAAAACTCCTGAAATGAGGCTTCCTCCCATGGTGATTGGGGGTATTCTTACTCCGGTAGCCCTAGTATTGTATGGTGTGGGTATTCAGAATCATTTACATTGGATAGTACCAACTCTTGGTCTAAGCATACTAAACTTTTCATTGACTCAGGCAACAAATATAGCTTTAGTATACACTATTGATTGCTACAGACCAGTCGTAGGAGAGGTCGCAGTTAGTCAATTTGCCTTTAAAGCGTTGCTTGGATTCTTGCTTAATTTCTATACTAACCCTTGGGTTGTGGAAAAGGGTTATTCCCAAGCATTTGGTGAAATGGCAGCTATTTGTGGAGGTGTGTTTTTGTTGACTATTCCTTTATATTTCTGGGGTCAACAAATGAGGGAATCGGTACACAAGTGGCGTATCCTTAGTTTTATAAAGTGGGACAGTGATAGAGAAGTGGGTGAATAAAAGAGAGTGTTTTGAGTGTCAGGTGGTTTCAGTATAAATGTGTATGTACGTCTTTTTATGAATAAATAAATATGCTCTAACGCTTTTAGATATATTTTCAAAAGTATAGGTATTTTGTAATTTTATAGAAGGTTCGTTTATATATGTACTGAAGAATATTTTAAGCAATTATAGTAACTTGTCGGTTAAACTGTGCTGATACTTGGTATGAAATCGGACAAACCATTTGGAATCGTTTATTATAACTGTGACGAACTTAAAAGATGATATTAACTTACGGACATCAAATTATAATATTATAAATTATTTACTGAAATCAAAACAGAAAGTAAAACAAAACAAAACAAAACATTTTACCATGATCCTATTATATACTGACTGTTACACATATTTTGAAGTTCCCATACTTCACTCGTGAGCCATCCTACTTCTCCTAATCTCGAGGCACCCGCAACAAAGCAAGCAGACATATAGTGATCATCCGTTCCATGTGCATCACGAAACCTGGGGTTATGCATCAACCTCAACACACCATCTCTTATACTTGTCTTACCTGAATTAGGATTTGTATGTAAGGCATCAAAGAAATAATTTCTAAACTCAAGTGCCCATTCTTCTGGTGGGCTTTCTTGGGCAAAATTATTTCTATAAATAATTATTTGGGGCCAGTAATTTCTGTACAAATTATGTACTGCTCCACCAGTACCCATCAACAAAATCTTCTCCGATCTTAATCCACGAAGCAATTTTCCAATCTTGGCATGAAAAGGAGCATCGTACTTGGTGTTAACTGACAATAACGTTACGGGGGGGCATTTCTTTGGAAACATCCACTTTAGAGGGATTAGCGAATCATGTATCCAATCATCAGAATCATCCAAAACAACGTTTATACCTCCTTCCGAGAGAAGTTTTCCTACTCTAGTACCTAAGTCTTTGCTGCAATTGATCTTGTAGTTTTCATACTTCTCTTTGGCCACCCAAGATATAGGACCCATACCTGGAGGCTGTTTGATAGAAACATGAACAAGATTTTCTCCAACTTTCTCCCAATGAGCACCTAAAATCACAATTCCTTCAATACCATTCCGTTCAGCATTGCGGCCATGCTCTTCCCAGTCTTTGCTAACCACTGATTCTTCACCAAGCATCATCGTCGAACCATGCGACACAAACATTAGAGGAAACTCTTTATTACTCATCTTCAACCTATCAATTATGTATTGTTCCCATATATTAATTGTTGAAAGTTCAGTCATAGCATGAATTATATATATGGATTTTATAAATTCCCCATTGCTAAGGTGGAGTAAGTGCTAATGTCGGTATTACTTGTCCTCCACTTCGGGAAGCTCGACCTGTTGACTTAATATGTGGGTTAAGTTAAGCAACCTAAGTAATTTAATTATTTAAATGGCTTTCAATAGTTCCGGTACTTACCTAAGTTAATAAAAGCTGAAAATATTTTTTTCTTTATTCTTCTACTTCCCCACATTGTTCCGAAAGCTTTAATGTGGGACACTATATAAAAGTTATAAACTTACTTCAATATTTCCTTTAATCTGACTTCAAAGAATAGAATTTGATTCCATTAATCATGTCGACTATTCATGAACAAGAAAGTTTGGAGGAGTATGCCAATGATGGTAGAGCTATCAAATTTGGATACCGTCTTCAGCAACTCCTGAAGCTACACGACTTATTGATTGATAATAAAGTTGATATTATTGATGCTATTTATTTAGATTTACAAGGTGCTCAAGATAGAACTCTCATTGAAAGAATTAATATTTACACGTCTTTGAAAGCTTTACACGATGAATATCAATTGCTTGAAAAAGAGTACAAAAAAAGTTCTTTAAATAACATCGATTTAAGGTCTTGGAGAGAGCAGACAGCTCTAATAATTGGGTCAAAGTTGGAACCATTCAGTTCCGTTTTAATCCCTTTGGTATATGCGATTGCAGCAGGAACTCCGGCGGTTTTGAAGTTAACAAAAAGTCCTAATTCTGAGAAACTTCTTGAAAAATTGATCCACGGATATCTAGACGATGAATTCTATATGTATTCAATCAAGAGTATTTCTGAAATTTCGTCTCAAGGATTTCATAAAATTGTCAGCACTAGGTTGGGTACTCTGGTACCTTTTGATGATAGAGGGAATGGTGCTAATGTAGTGGCTGCATTGGACCTGACTATTTCCACCAAACAAATTGCAATTCAGGTAGCAGATTGGAAAGAATTAGGAAGAGGATTGACATTATGTTCTCCAGATATTTTATTAATACAAGAGCATAACTTAGATGAAATTGTTGCAACATTGAAGAAGAGAAATACTTTTAAAGTTGAAGTAATAGGAATCAACAAAATATTTCCAATTTCCAATTCACCAAATGTTCTTTATGTTTCTAAATGTACAACAGAATCAGCTATTTTAGCCCTTCGATTAAGTCAAATTAATTTATTTAGCTATTTAGGTCGCGAGGATTTCGGAACTTATATATTGAAATTTGCTCCTCACATCAGGAAATCATTTATCAATAAGATTGATATAAGCTACTATCATGACTTGACACGATCAACATTCCAGAGAAATCGATACATTGTGAAAAATCCTGGTAACAAATTGCTAAGCTTGATTAATGATACTAGAATGAATTATTCAGAAGTCAATGTAACCCATATTTCCATAAAGTACTTTAGAAATACAGGATTCTTTGAACAAGGCTTCCATCTAAGTCTAGGCGTTATTGCTTCAACGGTTGTCGGGGTTATTGCTTATAGTATTTACTTATATGTTACTTAAATATATATTTTTATAATTTGTCCAGAGAGAAAAAATTTGAAATAATTGTATGCGATATCTCCGAAGTTGTTATCTCTAATTCTTAGCTCTGTTTGCTATTATTCTACACATTTTTTTGCTGAAAAATTGTGAACCCGCCAATTTCTTTTCTTCTTGCCCTATATAGTCCTTAATACTTAGTTCTTATATTGATCTTAACCTAAATAGATATACTAACTATATTTCATAACAGTATTCAATTATTAAGTATTTGCATAGTCAGACAATTGCAAGTGAACAAGAAGGTGGTCTTCAAGGAATGGAGATTCCTCCATCCATGGCTACTACTGTCCCAGTTGAGCTTCTTAACTTTGCCAACAAAACATACTGCAAAGCAGTCTCTTCAAGATCAGCCAATTGATCAAGAGGAGATAGTTTCTTTGTATGTTCTATTTTCTCAGGAGAAAACTTCTTACCCCAATCTGTCATTAATAAACCAGGACAAACAGCATGAACTCGAACCTTTGGGCCTTGTGTTTTTGCAAGTATCTTGACTAAGTGGATTAAAGCGGCCTTGGTTACCGCATAAGGAATACTCGAACCGTACACAATTCTTCCTGCCACAGATGCAGATACAATAAACGTTCCACCATCCTCATTCTTCTCTAAATATACCTTCGATTCTTTGAACAAGTAAAAATGTGCCTTGACATTCGTATTATAGCAATTATCCCATATATCATCATCTAGATCTTCAAGATTATCGAATGGCACGATTTTGGTCCATCCTGCGTTGGAAACAACAATGTCTAACCTTCCAAAACTATCAATAGCGGCATGGATTAACTTTTTACTAACTTCTTTCTCGGCAGCATCTCCTTGAACAAGTATTACTTTAATTCCAAATTCTGTCTCGAGGGATGAACTAAGTGATTTGGCTCTTTCTACCGATTGGAAGTAATTGAGTACCATATCAACACCTTCTGCTGCCAATAGGCGAGCAACAACGGCACCAAGCCCATTCGTGCCTCCAGTTATCACAGCAACCTTTCCTCTTAATGGAATAGTCATTATGTAGTAATATATTTGATTGGGTTCTGGAAAAGTTTTGGAAATCAGACTTCATTAATTATTTAGGTTGTTTTATAACTGTAGAAAGTGGAGCACAAAATGATATCCTGCAACAAATAAATATGGGAAAAATGTTTACGCACAGTTTTACCATTCCGTAATAAAAAATACATAACCGGAGTCTACCAAAATGGTGGAGAATGAGGGGGAGGGCCGATTTATCATATCGTGGTATAAAGAGTAAGCATGTAACTCATCATGGAATATTCAAAAATTTATCTTACTCAATCAATAATGACTGTCTTAACTTTAGAGGACCTTGTTCATAGTGAAGACTATGTTAATGGTGAATGGGTTTCAAACTCAAAACGTGATACTTATGATGTGATTGATCCTGGTAATGGCGAACTTGTTGCAAAAGTTGGTGATCTTGGTGTTGCAGAAGTTAAGGAAGCTATTTTAAAAGCGAGGAAATGTTTCGACAGTTTTAGCAAAACCACACCAAGATCCAGGTCGTCTTTGTTGAAACAGTGGCTTGCTTTAGTGTTGCAGTATTCTGAAGAGTTGGCAAAGATAATTAGTTTGGAAAACGGAAAAACATTATCTGAAGCTTTGGGAGAAATTAAATACGCTGCTTCTTATTTGGAGTGGTATGCTGAAGAAGCTCCTAGGGTATATGGGGATACTATTTCGACCCAAAATCCGAATAATCGCACCTACACTATAAAGAATGCAATTGGAGTCTGTGCGTTTATTACTCCTTGGAACTTTCCTTCAGCAATGATTGCTAGGAAAGTTGGTGCAGCAATTGCGGCGGGATGTACTGTGGTTATTAAACCAGCTGCCGAAACTCCACTTTCTGCTTTAGCTTTGGCCTATCTTGCTCAACTTGCCGGTATTCCTAAGGATGTTATTAATGTTGTGACTACAAGCACAAACACGAAAGAAGTTGGTTTAGAACTTTGTCAGGATGAGTCAATTAAGAAACTTTCTTTCACAGGTTCAACATCTACAGGAAAGCTTTTGGCACAGAACTGTTCCAGCTCTTTGAAAAAAGTAACGTTGGAATTGGGTGGCAATGCTCCTTTTATTGTCTTCGAAGATGCTGACATTCAATTAGCTTTAGAGGGTTTAATTCCATGTAAATTTAGAGGATCAGGGCAGACTTGTGTATGTGCCAATCGTATTTTCATCCATGAATCGGTTTACGATGACTTCGCTGCTGCCTTAGTTAAGAAGGTTGAAAATTTTCGAGTTGGTTATGGATTGGATTCAACCTCGACTCATGGCCCCCTTATTCATTCTGCAGCGGCAGTTAAGGTCCAGTCTCATGTCGATGACGCTAAGAAGCTAGGAGCACAGGTATTGACTGGTGGAAAACTTTTGGATCATGTAGGTAGCAACTACTTTGCCCCCACTGTTTTGACAAATGTCACTTCTGACATGTTATGCTTTAAGGAAGAAACTTTTGGTCCTGTAGCTCCATTGATTAAATTTTCAACTGAGGAAGAAGTAATTAAATTGGCTAATCAATCCAAGGTAGGCCTCGCTGGATATTTCTTCACGAGAGATGTTAGTCGTGCTTATCGGGTAGCTGAAGCAATTGATACTGGAATGGTTGGGGTAAATGTTGGTGCAATCTCCGATAGTGCAATCCCATTTGGTGGAGTCAAAGAAAGTGGATTCGGAAGAGAAGGTTCTAAGTATGGAATTGAAGAGTATTTAAAAATCAAAACGGTTACTGTTGGTATATAAATTTAAATTCAAAAATTCTTTATTCTTTATTATGGAATTGAGCAGTTTCTTGAGATATGCTACTGACTGAAATCATATACAATTGACTTAACTTTAGAAAGTGCTTTCAAACCCAACTTTTTAAATTTTGAATGTATGGCGCTTCCCTGTATATGAAATTTCTAGTAGATAATATTAATACACACTGATTTGATTAAAACCACTTGCATATTGTTGAATACTTTTACTATTGGGTGAAACAATCTATTGAAGACTAATTTTTGTCAACAGTTTCATAAATTACTACTACTGTGAAGCAAGTGAATGCGTAGTCCATAAGTTATTGCTAACTTTTGGAGTTTCTTCCAGGATTATATTTGTTTTAAAAACCTGTAAATTTAACTTGAGGAGTTATGGCCCGGTTGGATCAAGACCGGAACAAAATTGTCATTTTTTCGTTAAGTTTTGGTCAATTTGCAGCCATAACCCGAGTAGGATCGTGCCCCTCACTTAAGATCCGGTGTCTTGCGGAAGACAGAGAGTTCCCCACGTATCCTAACTAGTGAATATATACATTTGTGGTTAGCCAGATTTTAGAAACCATTTATCGAGTATATTTCAACATCTCAACATTCAACACTAATGACTACTACTACAATCGAAACTTCAATATCTAGCTCATTCATTCAATTACGCAATCAGAGCCATCCTGAGGTAAATGCAGTTGAGACTTTCTATTTAGCTCAAGACTATGGAGTCCCTTCAGACCCCAATAGACTTGGGGCAGCAAATGATGAAGGTTGGAACTATGGTAGAGGAAATCCTCCTAATCCTATTCGAGGTGTCGTGGATATTTCTTTGAGACCCAACAATGCAGCAAGTTTTGGATTAAATATGTTCATTGCTGTTATGTTCAAAGGTGTCTCGGCCATATACGTAAGTACTTAAATCTTGAACATTTTCAGTAACATTTACTAACAATTATTTTACCAGTATGCGAACAGAGTTTGGGAACACACCGGAAAAAAATTTAACGAGAATTGGTTCCGGTACAAAGTTAGCGTAGAAGATCCGTTATAAGGTTTTATATATTGTTTATATCTGTGTTTAATACATTTACCTTGATTTTGATATTTACGTGTAAAATTCTATGTTCACCTGCTAGTAGAAACTTTTCTCCAACGGAATGTTAATATGACGTCTTTCCGTTTAAAGTTTTTGCATTCCCACAGTATCGGATGTGGGGATACAGTTAATCATTTGCTTTAAATAGATTGAAATAGGTCCTCAAATGTTTATGTTCAACTCTAAAACCATCTCAAACTCTCTATTCATCAAGATGCCTAATGTTATCCGAGATATTCGCACCACTGATTATGACTCCTTTCCTTATATCTTTGACAAGAATGTTACCATTCCTCTCAAGACCGATTTAAGTGGGGGTGACAGGGTTAGAGCAAACGTTTATATCCCCAAAGAAGAAGGAAAATTTCCTGTGCTAATCACTTATGGACCTTATGGTAAGGATATTCATTACAATGACTTCAAGGCTGACTCTTACATTGAAGTAAATCCAGAGCAACACTCTGAACATGCGGCATGGGAGGTACCTTCCCCCACATATTGGACTAAGCAAGGGTACGTGGTAGTCAGAGTTGATGAACGAGGTATTGGACAATCTCCTGGTTTCTTAGATAGTATGTCACGGGGAACAAGTGAATCTTTTTTTGATGTGATTGAGTGGGCTGCAGAACAGCCATGGAGTACTGGTAGTATTGGCCTTCTTGGGATTAGTTACTTCGGGGGAAGTCAATGGAGGGTTGCTGCAAGACACCCAAAAGGGTTAAAAGCAATAATTCCATGGGAAGGGATGTCTGACTACTATCGTGACCGGGTAAGACATGGAGGTATTCTTTCTAATGGATTCATCAAATTTTGGTGGACCAGGCAAGTTGTCAGTAACCAATACGGACTTGGTGGTAGAGCTGAAAGAAATTGGGGAGAGAATAGTATCGAAGGAGATTTAACTGAGGAGGAGTTGATAGCAAACCGTCGGGATCAAACAATTGATACAGCAAACCATTACTTTTTGGATGAAGAATATTTCAAATCTAGAAATTATGACATTGAAGGAATCGAAGTACCGGTCCTTAGTGTCGCTAACTGGGGAGGGATTATGCTCCACTTGAGAGGCAATATGGAGGGGTACACTCATGCTGGTTCCAAGTTAAAATTCCTCAGAACTATAGTGGGAAGACATGATTTGCCATTTTACTATAGTGAAAATGTTAAACTTCAAAAGTCATTCTTAGACAGTTTCTTGAAAGGCGATGATTATGATGGTTGGACCACTGGTAAGCAAGCAAAGGTGGAGGTTCTTTTAAGAAAGGGAAATGTTGGGTATAATAATGAAAAAGGTGAAAGAACTTACAAATCAAGACCCGAAAATGAATGGCCATTGGCAAGAACTAACTACACAAAATTCTATTTGGGATCTGACAAGTCTCTCAGTGAAACAAACTTAGGAACCACCAAGGCAGAATCAATTGGATACAAGACATTGAGTACGGTGTATAATTCTGATTCGATACAATTCACCACGCAGCCATTTCAGGAAGAAGTCGAAGTAACTGGACATATTACTGCTCAACTTAATGTATCTGTTGACAATGCTGAAATACCACCTTCCGATATTGACATATTTGTTACGTTGCGCCATTTAGATTCGAGAGATGAAGAGATATTTTATACTGGCACTGGAGGCGATCCAGTACCTCTCTGTAAAGGATATTTGAGGGTATCACACAGAAAGATTATCTCAGATCATCCATGGAATAGACCTTACTTGCCTTATAGAAGCTATGAAAAGGGTGATGCTTTGGAAGTGAAGCCAGACGTCGTTTACGAAGTTGTTGTTGAGATTTGGCCCACAAATGTCGTGCTTGAGAAAGGTGATAAAATTGTTTTTGAGGTTTCAGCTGGTGATACTCAAGGATGTGGACTTTTCCAACATGATCATCCAAAGGATAGAAATGAAGAGAAGTTGGGGAAAATAAATAGACTTCACTTCGGACCAGAGTTTGAAAATTTTGTTGTTTTACCTATAATCCCAAAGAAAAGATAGGATTCACTTATTTTTATTGTTTTTTATAGTCTATTTTTGTTTCAGCTTTAGCTTAGTTAATCTTTCTGGATAAAAACATGTTTGTTTGATATTCAGATGAATACTATTAAGATTTTATTATATTGTATTTCGTCCTTCTCTTCATTATTTCGAAAGAGATGCTCCATCTAACCATTCTAATTATTTCTAGTTTTTTAATATCCTTAGAATTTCCTCTTCCCCTATTCTGCACACTTTCCCACTTCCTTCCCAAGAAAGGTTGGTCCTTAATAGTGGTACACATTCGTTACAAGAAATATCTTAAGATAAAATGTATGTCTATTAATAAAACTACCGAAACAAAGTAATTGAAATATGTAACGAAACAACAGAAAATATAGAAGTGAAAACGAAAATAGCATTCTAATGTAGAAGCAATAGAAATAAAGATTGACTGATCCAATTATTACTAATAATTTGAAAATCAAATAAAATAATGTCATGGGGTATCTTATATGACAACTAAAAACAATGAACTAAGCATTGTGATGAGAACAAATACCTTACTGGCCTGATGTCTACCTGATGAACTTGCAGCAGTTGTAGGCACAGATACAATTGAGGTGGAAGAAGAAGAAGGAATACTAACCACTTGAGAAGATGAAGGACTAACGATGCCTTCAGTGCTGGCAGCAGGAAGAACTGAAGTCAAAGTAGTAAATGGTGAGGTTGGATTCGTGACACCAGTGGTGCCAACAGTATTTGTAGTGGCAGCACCTTCAGCAGGTTCAACAATATTGGTAGTAGTGGGTGAAATCGTTGATGGTGTATTGGCAGCACCTGATATTATAGACGTCGAAGTAAATGAGTTACCATTTTCATCAGTTCCTATTGCAACTTCTGCAGTCTCAGTACATGGTACATCAGAAGTATCAGTGATAATAATTGTAGTAGTATAAACACTTATTGCTGGTGTTGTGGCAGTACCAGATATAATTGATGTTGAAGTAAATGATTTACCATTGTTATCAGTTCCAACAGAAACTACGGCAGTCTCGGTACATGGTACGTCAGAAGTATCGGTTACAACAATCGTAGTGGTATAAACATTAGCTGTACTTGGCTCCAAAGTACCTATGTTAGTGCTAACACTTGTAACAGAACTGGACCCACCGGTACCACAAGAGTGAGTATCCAGATAAACAGCATCAATATTGAACCCACCAGGTTGACCGGCAACATTAAAGAAAACTCTATATCCTGCTGGCACGTACGAATAAGCGATAACAACTTCTGTGGCTGAACAACTCTTCACCGTGATAGTACTCAAAGTTTCAGATGTTTTTGGGAAGTACCATTCATTTACATTGTTGGTCATAGCAGCAGTTACTGAGTCACAATTAATACTTCCATCTTGTATTTGTAAACTCAATTCACCAAATCCTAAGTCTGAAGTACAATTGCCACCCAACAAATAGTATAAATTGCTTCCTTCCCATTCCATGTCCAAAAGTGCAAACACCAATTCATCTGGATTTTCAGTTGAAATTGTACCAATTTCAAAAGTGGCTTCAGCCAGAATATCATTACCTTGTGAAGAAGAGAATGTTATGGTTTGATCACCACTAGATGAAAGACTAGCACTTGTAAACTCAAGTTCATTGTCATATCCACCAACATTAAAAGTAATTGGTAAGTTAACTACTCCCTTCACATCGGTAGAAACGTCTGCCAATATGGAACATTGTAATGATGATCCAGAATTTGTTATACCACCAGGTAACGCAGTACACTCAGCATATGATACACCTCCAGCAGAAAGATAGAAAGCATCGTTAATGGTGTCACGCTTTGCTAAATTAATACTTCCAGCATAAATACCAAATACATCTGGCATAGTCAATGAGAAAATATAACCTGCTTCATAACCTGCGTCTATTTCCCAACCAATTAAAGAAGTCCATAAAGCAAATGGCAATGAAGCTTCGTATGAATTATCTTTTGCTAATTCTAAGCTACGGAATATTGGACTCAAGGATGGCAACGAGCTTGATGACGTGGCCGATTCTGATGAAGTAGACGAAGTAATTCGTGATGAAGTAGCCGAAGTACTTGAAGCTTGAGACAAGCTATTCGTGGAGCTAGTAGGATTGTTACTAGAAGGCGAACTCGTCGAAGGAACTGAACTTGACAATACAGTAGGCACGCTGTTTGATGAACCAGTAGCAACACTAGTGCTACTACCTTCACTCAGAATCAACGAAGTAGTAGTATAAGGAATACCATTAGAATTGGTACTTTCTATCACAACCCCGGTATCTGTGGAAACTGAACCATCAGAATTCGTTGTAACAAATGTTGTGGTATACTCAGTAGCAGAAAATGAAGACGACGAACTTGTAGAATTGTAATAAAATGCAGACGAGAAACTATTGATCAAAACACTAGAACTAGAAGATGCCTCGGAATAAACAGCAAGTAATGATGTACTTGTGTATAAGCTACCCTGGGAATTAGTCGTCACAATAACATCTCCAGTATCAGTAGAAACAGATCCATCAGAATTGGTGGTGACAAAAGTGGTGGTGTACTCAGTGAATGGATCACTAGATGTTGGGAACAATGAAGTGGTGGTGTATAAGCTTCCATCAGAATCAGTAGTCACTTCAACAACACCGGAATCAGTAGCAACAAATCCATCGGATTCAGTTGTGGTGAAAGTGGTGGTGTACTCAGTGTCAGGGTTGGTGATAATTGAAGTGGTGGTGAACAAACTACCATCGGAGTTAGTGGTCACAATAACATCTCCAGTATCAGTAGAAACAGATCCATCAGAATTGGTGGTGACAAAAGTGGTGGTGTACTCAGTGAATGGATCACTAGATGTTGGGAACAATGAAGTGGTGGTGTATAAGCTTCCATCAGAATCAGTAGTCACTTCAACAACAC
>JAJMHX010000049.1:0-32483 GCA_030575095.1 Scheffersomyces ergatensis | reverse complement strand
AATTGCAAAAGTTTTGGTGGTCGTGCGCGAACCAAATATTAGAATTAATATTGGTTGTAGAGTTTGGTGGATCTTGAATATTTTATGCTAATATGAATTTAGAATTGATATTTTAAGTTACAATCCAATAACATTAATCATGGGGTAAAACATACATATCAAGTTAATGAACTAAAAAGGATAAAGGGAAAGCTAAAAGAAAGAATAAATAGATTAAAGAATAAAAAAGTGGTTTCATGGAAATATTATGAGTTATATAATATGAAGTGGTCTTTTTTTTATTAAAATAACAAAATATTACCTATAACTATTTCTACCTATCGATTAGATAAATTCTCTATTTCTGTGGTAACAGAGTGGATACACAAGTTTATTCATTGAAAATGAAAATACAAGTCATATGATTTGCTATATAACTCTATATTATAGGTCTCCTAATCATAATCATAATCAAGTTAAATATTGCTGGCTATAAGATAGAACATAGGGCAGTTGTCTCCTGTTAGACGGTTATTATAGGTATCATTCATTTCGTAACATTAATATCGCAGGTTATATACAGATTAATTACATATCTCTAATAATTTCTAGTCGTTAACCAATTCAATACATCGTCTAATCCTTCACCAGACATCCCACTAACTAATTGGACCATCCATTTATCAGTTTGAGGGATTTGGTTTTCCAAATCTAACAATTGAATTACCGTTTGCCTTATTTTAATCAATTCATCCTTACTTTTAATAAGATCAATCTTATTAATTAGTATCGTCAAATAAATTCCTGTTAATCGATCTTGTAGTATGACTTTTTCTCGTAGTTCAGAATAAGATTCATTTAATCTCTCTAAACTAACACAATCAATCACCCATACCACTACATCAGTCTTATCAAAATAATTTCCCCAGAAACTTCTCAAGGTTGTTTGTCCTCCTATATCCCATATATTTAATGTATGACTATTTGTTATTAATGTGTTGATTTGAAACCCCATTGTAGGTGAAATTGTTTGGGTATTTTCTCCCAACATGTTCTTAATAATAGTGGTTTTTCCAGCATTATCTAGTCCCAATGTCAACACTCTTATTTCATTGTCCTTGATCTTCTGTTTCTTGATGATTGATAGTAGTCCCATTGGATGATATGTAGTTCTTCTTCCTGCTTCTCTGTTTGCTGTAAATTTTTTTGGATGTCTACATATTTTTCTTAGTCGCAAAAAATTTATATAGATATCAAATCCTTTAATGACTAATGAAATCATCAAGATAGATATTAATATTATAACCCCTAATGTCAACTATAAACTAGAAGACTGGTTTGTGTATGAATTCTGACTGGTAAGTAATTCAATCCTGTAAATATGTCAAAATCATCGTTGCTGCTGCTGCTGATCAGCACTAATCTACAGCAAACTCCAAAACGTCAGAGATCAATCTTAGAATTCACAAAAACTTCAACCACGATAGAACGTACAGATACGATTGTTGATTTGACTTCTGAAGATGATATTCCACCCAAAGCAAAAGCTGAAGGAAAGAGTGTGTTGCTTCAATTTGAAGAATTCATTGATGAGGTAATTAGCTGTCCTGTTTGCTCGGTCAATATAACGATGCTATCAATTGACGCGAGGGAAAGACATGTTGAAGCGTGTTTAACACGCGTTATTGATGGTGAAGATGTTAAAGACGTTGTTGTTGTTGAAAGTAATATTAAGAATAAGAAGAGGAAAATCAAGAAAGAAGAAACTATAATGGATAAAGAGAAGGCACGATATATAAATTCAAAAGCAATCAAAATCAATATTGAAACTGAAAAAGTTATCAAACCTCCAACCAATATCCCACTATCCAAAACTAAGAAATCAATTCCTATTCTTAAACGAATGAAATTCCTCGTGGATAAGAAGACAAGTTATGAAGTTTCTGTAGATGCTTTCTGTTATTCTCCTGATGATATTATAAATCAATATTTCTTAACTCATTTCCATTCCGATCATTATGGCGGTATATCCAAAAAATGGAGTTATGAAAGAGTATTTAAAGATGATACAGATTTTACCAATGATTCAAAATATCGAAGGATTATCTACTGTACTCCAGTCACTTCAAAATTGTTGACATTATATTTCAGTATCGATCCTAGGTTTATCAAGGATTTGGAAATAGATAAAAGATATCTTGTAAGATCATTTACCAAAGACATTCAAGATGGAGGGTATGAAAGCAATGAGAAAGACCCTGGACTTTACGTTACTCCTATTACAGCTAATCATTGCCCAGGAGCAGCGATATTTTTATTTGAATCAATTTCATTAGAGGGCAAATATTATAGAATCTTACATTGTGGAGATTTTCGTGTAAATATGGATATTTTAAATCATCCAATACTACAACCATTTAATATCAATGGGAATTTAACTCTAGATAAGGTATATCTAGATACGACTTATATGTCACCAAAATATAATTTCCCCAAACAAGAATTGGTATGTGAAACCGTGGCTGATTTATTTCATGATTTGATAAATCAAGATGATTCTACATGGTTTGGTGTATTTAAACAATCTCGAATAACGGATTTTTGGAAATCCAATGGACCATCAAATATCAAAAAGAAGAAGAAATATTTAATTTTGGTTGGAACTTATGTGATTGGTAAGGAGAAATTGGCAATTGCTATTCTGAAACGTCTCAATTGTCAAATATATCCTCTGAATATTAATAGTCGAGAGAATAAATCTCAAATATTAAGAACTTATGAAGATGAATATTTAAATCTGGTTTTGGCAGATACAGATATTGGAACCAATGATGATAGTGAATGTATGGTTCATCTTGTGCCGATGAGAATAGTAGGTTCAATCAGTGAATTGACCAATTATTTCAATCATAATCGATATTTCGAATATTTTGAACGTTGTGTAGGTTTGAGACCTACTGGTTGGAGTTTCCTGTCTGAATACACAGCCAATAATAATTCATTATATGATAATCTAGAAGAAGAGGTTCCGGAAACTTCTTCGGTGATAGATATAGATCCTCATTCCAATCATTTATCAGAATTGATGAGTGTAATGTATAAATGTCCTGAATTTTCATATTTAGATGATATTTTACCTCAAGTTTCTAATCTGATCAAAAAGGGGAAACCAGATGAATCTTTATATCGAATCTATTCAGTTCCATATAGTGAACATTCATCATATCGAGAATTAGCATATTTTTCAATTTTCTTTAATATTGGTAAGTTAATACCAACCGTTAATGTTCATAATAATGAATCTATCAAATTAATGGAAAATATATTTGAAATTTGGGAGACGGCAAGAAGGATAAAATTACAACAGGCCAAAGATGATCCGATTGATTCTAAATTAATGGAATCATTTGAGAAGATTACATTAGATAGTTTTTAACCATAAAGATAAGATGATATAAGTAAAAATAAAATAAAAATAAAATAAAAATAAAATTAAGGGATACTTTCTGTATATATATATGTAAAAAATCTATTTATTGTTCCGGTTGACGTTGAGCTTCTGCAAGCTTAGTATGATATTTATCCAAGATTTTCTCACATCTACCTGGAGATTCACAATTTGACCAAGTAACTACGAAATCACCTTCTTTATAATGTAATTGATCGGGTTTCCCTGCAGGTAATGCCTTATCTGAATGGGCGGATGCTATAGATCTGGTGGGGATAATAGCTGCTTTACTTAATATAAATGGATGCCATTGTAATACGTGAGTCAATGCCGAGTCAGGTCCATAGGGGAAGTTTGGATAATTAAGAAACAAGGGATTCCCCCAAGATTCTAAAATAGCTCTACCAATATTATCATTTTTAATTATAAGTGAATTTGTTTCAACTTTTGAATCGGATTGAGTTAAGATTAATCTGATATTATTGGCCTTGGCATTCTTATAGGTTTTAATAGGACCATTAGGTGGGATGATCGGTTGTTCTCTTTTAATGATTGAATCCAATGATTCATTATTCAATACATATTCTTCAATATCTATTGATAAATCCATAATTAATCCATCTTGATCAATATACCAAAACCATTTAGCTTCGGGGAACGCAAACATAGCGGCACGTAAACAATATATTCTAACCCATTTTGATTTCTCTTTTAATTGTAAATAACTTAATGAATTTAAAATAGGTAAGAATTCTTCATACCATCTAACATAAACTCCATAACCTTGACGATGACCATAATCAACTCTATTTTGAACAATTTTAGTTAATCCATCAAGAGAATATTTTTCAAAATCAACGGCTGTAACAAGAACTATATCAGGATAATTTTGATTCTTATCAGGTCTAAATACTAATTTATCATGATTTTTAAAGGCATTCTTAGCAATTGATAAATTTGAAATGGCATTTTCTTCATCTTCCTTTTGCTTTTGAATGATGGGATCTGGATCATCAAACATATTCAATGAACCAATGGCATTCTTTTCAATTTCGGGAAAATTGGCATCTCTTACTCTTGATTCATGAACTAATTTATGAATGGTTAATTCCTTTAATAATGGTGCATGTTCAATTGGAGGATATATATATTTAGAATTGGTTTCTATTAGTTGTGTGCTTGTCATTGAGGATGAAGGAGGATATATGGCAAGTTGTTGACTTCTGAAGAAACCTGCTAAGAAATTGAATGGATTAAGAAAGTACCAGAAGAATAGTACTAGGAATATGATAACAGTAATATTCTTTCGAGGAAAATTATGAATATGACTGAACGTAGCAGGAAGGGGTAAGAAGCCTCCTTTCTGTTTGCCATACCTTGGCTTAAATGTGGATCCTGCTGAAGCCCCAAACATTATTATTATTATTATTATTGTTGTTGTTGTCACTTAGAGAATTGGTGGATAAAACTACTTTTCCAATTGACCTGTTTTGATCCTTTTTTTAAAAAAAAGTTTCGTATTCGTACCTTAAAATTGTGAGCGAAAAAAAAAATCTATCAACACAATTTTCTTTTTATGTATGTGTGTAAATTTCAAAACATATATTCAATAATTTTGCATCTATATGCTTTTCTATTATTTGCCATTGGTGGTCAATATAACCCACCAGTAATCAAGTATATAAATAGATCTTGTTGTATAACTACCATATTATTGAATACATTTTCACCTTGCTCTAGGTTATACCATAAGAATCTAATAACGCTTTGAAGACCAAGATAAATACAGATATTATGTTTACCACTGATAAACAGAGTTAGAACTTTCAATAGAAGAGAATATGAATGGATCAATATATTAAGATATCTCCACACTAATTTAGAAATTGCAAAACCAATAACAATAAGAAAGTGAATAATAATGAAGATAAGCAAGTAACAAAAAAATAAACCATGTCACGTTAAGGTTACGAACTATAATATTCTATTTTATCATTTCATAAATATTTAAAGATATCTATACGGGTGATGAAGGTCTTGTTCTGGCATATTTTATAAAAAAGGATTACCTCTAACTTGGCAATCATATCTCTGTTAGAAAGTATCTGTGACTATGATAGAGCGAAGTTGGTTAGCAGAAATAAAAAAGACAGGTTGTTGTGAATAAATTTGGGAAATTTAAACAAAATTGTGTGGGAATACTGATTACTGTCTTTATATTTAAACAGGGAGATCTATATACTAGATAAGACGTAAAAAAAGCAAAAAAAGTACATAAGTTTGTTTTATTTAGTATTGGAATATATTTATTTAACCATGTCTAAGCAGTAGACTCCTTATTGATTCTATCTTCAATGACTTGTAACGCTACTTGTCTTCTTCTTTCTGCAACAGAATTGGCCACACTTTTTTGAGTTTGATTAGCTTGTTCTTGTCTCTTTTGAGCTCTTAAATTACTTTGTTCGACTGATTCATCATTGAATGGCGTGATAAGACCTAAAAAGACACTTATTTCATAAAACTTGGTGAATACTACTGTCAAATAAGGTTTAGCAACCACGGGGAAGAATTCTGATAATTGGAAAGTATCAGATGCATCACCTGTGATTAGGGTTGATGTACTTGAATTATCACCATTGGCTGTAGTTATTGGTAATAAAGGATCTGTTAAAAAGGATTGATAGAATCTTAAATAGGTATATGATGTAATAAAACTTCCTATTGAAGGGATAGCTGGGTATAATGAACGACTTATTAAAAGAGACCAAACAATCACAGTAATTAAGAAGGCAAATGGTAAATGTTTAACTCTAACATTGACTAAACCTTGAAATAAAACAATATTATGTTCAGGAATTAATTGTTTAAATACAACCAAAAATCCAAAATAATAAGAGATCCCACCTCCAATAGCTAAATCCATACTTTCAGCATCACCTCTAACGATATTACTAACAATTGACACGACAACAGAAGCAAGATTTGTAATTGAACCCACAATAAGAACAAATTTAACAACTTCTTTCCATCCCCAAAATTTCTCAACGTATTTTGTTGATACAAATAAAATAAAACCAGAAAACCCAAATGTCACAATGGATACTTCAGCAAATATGGAAGTCACAAGAACCCATGGGTAATAGATGGTGGTTCTAGGCACCAATTGTAAATAAGGTACTTGAAGAGATCCAAATGTCACAGTCAAACCTTCTTGAAAGGCGGTTCTCAAAGCTTGAAACTTCAACACAAAAATTAATGTGGAAACGGACACCAATAATCCCACCAATATCCTGGAGGATTTGGGGATACCTTGAATCTTTAAAAGGGAAGCCATTGTCGTCACTGTTATATGGTCACCAATGAATCCGGTCTGTCTATCCAAATGACGTGGTCAAATTGTTATGATATTTTTTTCCGATTTTCTAAAAGCTAATTTTTGGTTATCGCGATTTTAAATTTTGAAATTTTTAATCGCGTGGGTTGGTCGTAGGTAGTAAAAGCCATCTCTAAATATATATCCACCACCACAGATATTTCATGTATCATTACCTATTATCTTCCTCTACGATAATAGTGTTAATCATAATCAATAATTAATAATATTAACAATAAGATGGGCATTATACAATATATTGGCTTATATACATTAATTTATGAACAACATATATCCTTACTCTAACTTTGTAGTTTCTAATTTCTCAGAAATACCTTCAACTTCAGGTACAGTTTCAGCACTTGGAGATTCACCCCTACCGGCACCGGGGTATCTTGAACCTTTATTCTTAACTTTCTTCACCTTGACTTCTGCCTTTGGTTTAGCTTCTGGGTATCCATTCTTTTCAGCAGCTCTAAATTCTTCATTGGCATCATATTCAAGTTTAATCGGAGCTAATAATTGTACAAATACTTCAGCAGCACCTGATTTTAAATCAACAGGAGATAATTTTTCACTTTCGAAATCAGCTTTTAATTCAGCAATTGAATTATAAGTAATTGGTCCACCATACTTTTCTGGTCTATTAATTTCCAATTTGAAAACACCTTCCTTTTCAGCTCTTAATTCTTGAATAGGTTGAACAACAAATTCTAAAAATGCAATCAAACCATTTTCAGTTATATCACCTGGGGCACAGTATGCACTATTAACCTTTTTTCTAATAACTTTTGGATCTTCAATAAGATCAATCTTTGAATTAGGATCGGAGGCACTCATTTTACCACCTTGACCCAAACCTGGGATCATATGATTCATTAAATGTCCTCTCTTTTTATAACCAAGACTTGGTAAGTTTTCTTCGGCTAATACAAAAATCTTTCTTTGATCAACACCACCAAATTGAGCATCAACACCTAAATGTTGTTCATCAAGAGCTTGCATTAAAGGATAAATTAAACCTGATAATAAAGGATTGGCAACTTGTTTAACAACATCAGCACCTGCTCTTTTGGCATCATTTTGAGAAACAATATTGGAGATCTTGAAAATATCCAAGGTATATTCAGCACTTAATTGATAAGAAGATCCAAGCACAAACTTTAATTTTTCAATTGGAACATTAATAGATTTTAATATAGCTTTAACCATAAATTCATAATATTTTGCACGATGTTGAACAACTTCTAATGGAGCTTTCATATTATCTAAAAATGCATGTAAATCGGCCACAAGAACTGTAACTTCACAACCAGCTTTTAAGAAATGAGCCAATTTAATCATAGGAACAAAATATCCACAATGAGGTTTACCTGTTGGAGCAGTACCCCAATAGATCTTAACCGCTCTCTTTTCCTTTTCCAAGACATCTTTAATGATTTGTGGATTCAAGACTTCTTGTAATCCCTTGGTAATCCACTTGAATTGTTCTTCTGGTGTTAATTCACTAGCCATATTTTTGGTTTGTGTTTGTTCTATATCCCACAATCTGTAACCCGTACCAGAATTTCAAACTGAAATAACCCCTACTTTGGTATTATACACTTGTAAGTAGTATGATAGATCTGATTGTCAAAGAGTCATAGGAAAGTTTTTGGATGAAAAAAAATGAAAATGTCGTGGTTCTCTAAAAAAAGAGTCTATGGAAATGTCTCTGTTCTGCACTATTCTATTCCATTCTATTCCATCTAAATGTCCAAATGTCGTCATCTTTGTGTCGCATTTTTATCAGCGGTGGAAGCGAAATCTGACATATACCCAGAATATCCCAAGTATTATAAATCATTTTTGATCTAAAAATCAATCATTTTATCTCTTCATTCCCTATTTCAATAGTTAATTGTTGTTGAAAATGCGATCTGATAAACTTAAAAGGTTCCTTGTGGAAATACCTTCCACTAAGGGTGTTGTCGATCCAAGAGAACTCGAAATCACCATTTATAGATCATTATACTATGCTGCAACTGATGAGGGTCAATATTTATCTACGTTGTTTCCCCATATAACATTAGATGAAGTAGCTGCTTTGAAAGATTATGCTTATCCACTTCGTCCCATTAGTAAAAAACCTTTCTATCATATAAAGGATAATGGATCATCTTATACCCATCCGAAGGGTAAGTCGTGTGCAAGAAGGATGAAGAAAGGTGAACCAAGTTATAGATGTGATACATGTGGTTATGACGACACATGTGTCTTATGTGTTCATTGTTTTAATAAAAATGATCATATCGATCATAGTGTCACCATGTATATATCCAATGGAAGCTCTGGAATTTGTGACTGTGGAGATCCAGAAGCATTTTGTCCATTAAATTGCATTTGTCAATCTGGTTCGGAACCAACAATTGATCTTAGTATAATAGAAGCATCCCTAAGAGAGACAATTCGTATTTGTCTAGATTATTGTTTGGATGTTACTAATTTTGCAATTCAAACCTTACCTTTCATACATGATGATTTAAATGATAGATCACGAATCGAGGCACTTTCTGAATATTCGTCGTTGCCCAGTGAATATTATGGCGGCGCAGAAGATATGAATAGCTCCAACGAATGGTATTTGGTTTTATGGAATGATGAACGTCATAACTTTCCAGAAGCTCAAGGCGCAATCAAAAGTGCCATTGGTGGATCCGATCAACGATTGGATGAATTAACTCATGAAATCAATTCCACTGGAAGATGTATTATACAAGAAGCCAAGAGTCCATCTAAGCTTTTGAAAACCAAGGAAAGAGTAGAAGATGGAGGCTTGGTTTCCACAATTGTAAGTGCTCGGGATTATGCAAGAGATGCTATTGTTGAACAAATTATCGGTTGGCTAGTAGAAATTATACAATTTCCAAGTTGTTACAGCTTCAGCGATTTAGCCAAATCTATATTGGCAGAGTTATTATTAGAACCTGGTTATCAACTATCAAAACTGCTTCCTAGAGATATTTTGAGTGTTTACACTGATAAGGAATTTTTTGAAAATGGGGTTATAATGGATAATGAAATACTCAACCAAGGATTATGCGAAGTTAGAAATTCGGTAGAGGTGGAGGATTTAATTAATCCAAGCCATATGGTATTACAATGTAAAAATGAATTAAATGAAATATCACATTCAAGGCTTCAAATATTTTTACTCTTTGAAATAAGATTTTCAAAGGCCACAAGGAAGAAGCTTCCCACTTTGTTCTTACAACCAATAATTTCGGATTTGGATACTAAAGCAATGTTTGCAAATCAATTTATGGAGATATTCCCAACACTGCTCACAATTTTGGCCCTTGTTGATAGAGAAGAAGATTTAAATTTACTACATGAAATCTCAGTTCAACTTCTAACTTGCCCTACATGTGTTGCTCAAGTATATCGAAACAATCAAATTGGAAACGTCTTAGGACCATTGGCATGGTTAATTGAAACTTATTCAGCAGAATGGAATCAAGAGAATGGATATCCTAATTATGTTGACATGCATCCTCCCTATGGAAAGAATGGTTATGCTATAAAGAAAGCAATATTGTTTGGTATTTGGACAGTGAAAAATCTAGTTGATAAGAACTTTGCTGGTAAGAATATTGGTAAGCTATATGAAAAAGACAATTTAACAATGCTCTTAATGTTTTTAAGGAATTTCCAAGGTTATTGGCCAATGACAAGAAAATATGGGTCACATGTTGAAACCGAAGTTTATGATGCTGCCATCCACGTTCAATTTTCTCTCCAGGTTTTGGAAATAGTCAAGTCAATAGCCATGATCGAATATAGTGGTCGGACTACTGATGACGCAGTGGAATTCATTTTGGACTATTTGTACTTGCGACCAGTTCAATCTAATTCTAGAGGAATGATAGATTTCAGAATCAGTAAGGATCCTGTCGCTTTTGTCAACCCTATTAATTCATTTTTATCGTTTCTTTTCCAATTTTACGGAATTGAGACATTTTCAAATTTGATGTCCACAATTCGTCCTCCCTTCTATCGTATCTCCGATATCTCATTGAGAAGTATTGTATTAGGATTTCAAATAAAAATTGGATTTTGGATAAGAAATGGTATTTCTGCATCCAGGCAGGCTACCTTATATTTCGACCCTATCTTGGTTGATTACACTTATCTTAGAGACTTCCATATATGCCAAGTTGGTGCAATTTTTGATGATCCAAAGGATACTTTGTATAACTTCTTAGATAGATGGGAATTACTTAAATGGTTTGAAAATTCTGAACCTTATGACAAAACCATTTATGATGACAGATTCGGTTCTATATCAGAAAAGTTCATTGTATTTCTTTATAATTTAATTACTGATAGGCTGTCTTTTGTTCGGACATCTCCTAAGGAAAGACTAGCACTGAAAGCTAGATTATCAATTGCATATGCTTTATGTGAGGAACCAAAATCATATTCTAATCTTAGGAAACTGGTTGGGGAAGAAATAGAAAGTTTGGGCGAATATGACGAGATATTAGCCGAACTTGCTGAATACCAAGAACCTTCCGGTTTAACTGATGTTGGTTTATACAGATTGAAAGCATCAGAATTTGAAAAGTTGGATCCTTTGAATTTATTTTTAGATCCAAGTAAGTTCCAACAAACTTCCGAGATATTAATTAAAAATATAGCTAAAATTAAAGGATTAAGTGAAGATAAGGTTATTTTGAACCCCAACTTTAGTGTTTGTACTGATCCCTTAGTAAATAACGGTATAGCCAAATTCACCAGGACTAAAGAGTTTGCCAAGTTGATTTATAAGTATTTGCAATTGTCAATAGATACTACTGATGAAACTTATGTTGCGCAATTGCTTCATCTTCTTCATGCTGTCTTGAAAGATGACGAACTATTGTTTGGTGAAGACTATTTGAATGAACACTTCATTACTATTCCAATAGCTGACTTGTTGTTGACTGTGGTAGAATCGACTATGTCAAAGTATATAGTACTCAAGGCAGACTTTTTGGTTGATCAATTTATTTTGAAAGATCCCAGAATAATGGAGAATTTAATTGATTGCTTTGGTGAAGATTATATCAAAACTTATAAGAGAAAGAAAACTTTAGAAACAGATGTTGACAAAAAGAAGAGATTGGCTGAAGATAGGGCCGCCAAGATAATGAAAAAGTTTGCTAAGAAGAGGGATAAATTCCTCAAGCAAAATAAAGATAATGGTGATACTACTAATATTGAAGATTCAGCTCTTGAAGAGTCTAAAAGTTTGAGGACTTGTGTGTTGTGTGGAGAGAAGGAATCGACAAATGAAGCATTTGGTATCCTAGTAAGTGTTACACAAACCGGCTCGTTTTGGAAGTTACCTCGATTAAAAAGGCAAATTAAATCAGCTTTCTCACTTTGGAATGAGAAAACGACTGAACCTACTAGAGAAAAAGTCTATGGTGAAGGATATAAATATGAAACAGAGTCTAATGAGTATACCAATTTGATGTGCCCGACAGATGTTTTCTCAACTTGTGGCCACGGAATGCATCATTCTTGTTATAGTCGAGCTTCCCCGTCAATAGGTCATTTCCCTTGTCCCCTTTGTCATGGTCTTCATGATAGATTCATTCCAACTTTTGTCTCTCCTGAAGATGGGGGAGGTGTCTCAGAATATGAACTTTCGAAAGATCCAATAAATACTAGATACAATCAAATACTCGGCGCTAGTAGCTCCTCAAAATCTAGAAAATTGATTGAAGCTACTGTCCATGAAGATTATTCAAAGCCCAACAGTAGTGATTTTAAAATACTTTCAAAGATTTTAAATGACAATATCATGAATATTCCATATGCTCCTTTGTATCTAGTTGGTATTAGTGATAATGATAAGTTCTTCAATCGTTTACAAACTGTCTCGATAATTATTGCGGATACTATTAGGATGAATGAAATAGCAACTAGAATAGGTGGTAAAGAAGCGTATTCCAACTTTCTATCTCAAGTTCCAAATCCTGCAAAATTATTGCTTAGGTCTTTATTCCAGGGTAGGGCGGTCATATTTGAATGCAGAAACTCTCCTGTTTTTTTGAAGACTAATTATGATTTAACTTTTGAATTTGAAAAATTTTGGGATAGTGGATGTATCGATGGTGTATTCAATGAAGTAGTACTGCTTTATTTTCAAACAGACGAATCATTGAAGACGTTGGGCCGTCTTGGTATGACCAAGTTATTTGTGGTTTCCTGCTACTCTCTCATCAGAAGGATGTCACAAGACGTTGGATTTGCTGAATCCTTACCTGAAGCAATGCATCCATTGGATGACTCCACTAGAATTTCTTTTCTCAAGATCATTAAGTCAGTGGCAATTGCAGTTGGTAGGGTTCAGTTGAATCTCGAATCACTTGTTGAAAAGCTTTACTATACCATTGAAAGGTTCATGTTGCCATTTTTGAGACAGTTGACGATTCTTGAAGATTTGCTTTCTTCAAAGCATCTTGGTGAAAACTCTTTCGTTTCACTACCCAAGTTTCAAGAGTTGGAGTCAAATATTCTGAGCCAAAAGCGAATCGAATCAACTGACGCTTTGACAACTACTTTGGGTCTCCCATCTCTTTCTGATTTGATTAATGGTGTTGTTGATTTTAATGCAAATGATAACTTTGAGTTCGAATTCAAAGTTTTTGATATTGTATTAAATGCTAAAATTCCAAAGCATATATCGAATGGCATTCTTGCACTTCAATATCCAGGTGTTGTTCTGTTAATAGATATGACAAGCGATTACAATAGTTGTGTGATTGATTCCAGTAACTATTCTATTAAGGGTGGTTATGATAAAATAGTTTGTCTAATATGTGGATCTAGAGTAAAGAGTACAAAGGCAGCACAGCATCTTAGTGAATGTGCCGTTCATACGGGTGTTTACTTTACCCCTCGTTTAAACGTTTTAAGGATCGTGACGCATATAGGTAATATCCTTATAAATGTGGAAATTTCAGGACCCTATTTGACGGCTCATGGTGAAGTTAAGAAGAAGAATACTTCTGGAAATGCGTTTTTGAACAAGTATAGATATGAAGCCTTGAATAAATTATGGTTGAATCAAGGACTCCATTCCTTTGTGGCAAGAAATATATACGGTTCTAGACAGGATGGTAATTTGATTAATGTGTTTGTTGGAAGAGATGATGTGGTTGACAACGGTATTGATGATGTTGAGGAGAGTAGTGACGATTACGATGACGAAACAGAAATATTTCCTGATCCCAGAAATAACTTCCTTTTGTAAATATGTACATAAGATATTATATTTGGATATATTTTATAGACTAAATTTATAACGTGTCCCAACCTCCCATATCCATCACACTTTCTAAGTTTCGTACGATAATATTAGGAACATTGTGTTGTAACCAGACGTTTCTCATAAACTCATCGTATCTGGCTTTCATGAGGTAAAGTGTCTTGGGTTTCTTAGATTCACCAGGTAACTCTCCATGTTGGTCAAGGAAGGGCGCATTGTAGAAAGAGCCACCGTTCTTATGCAATAAGAGGAGACCACGATCTTTCGGGAGTAAGAAAATACCAACATCATTCGCACATTCCTTTAAATAATGGGTTGTGCATTGACCCTCGTTGCATCCTATGGCTGATTTTTGAATATCGACAACCGCACCACAGAACAAACATACGGCCGGATCCTCGATTAACATATGTGGGTTATTATACTTGTCCAGGTAGTAGTATTTTGTAAAAAAGAAGTCCAAACGATCAGGAAGCTCTGTCAACTTTATGATACCTGGGTATTCAAGTTCCTTTCTGATAGTTAATTGATCTGAATTCGACCTATTGGAGACCTTCAAGTACAACAAAAATCCGTTGAAAACCGAGCTTTCGTAGCTCTTTTCAGCAGATACGAAAAGTTTCAAGTATTCGGAAATCAACTTAACATTCAAAAACTGACTCAATCTGTCTGCTTCCAAATAACTATCTGGATAAGAAAGTTGAACTGATTCATAGTTGGCACACTGAACAAAAGAATAAAGTGCAGCTCTTCTTAAGAATGGAGTTGTCGCTTTGACTAGCATAGAATAAATTACGTGGGCAAACTTATCATCACTTATGGTAATATCCTCTTCGCTGATACCATCATGAATTATCTTCCACTTTTTGAAGATAACTTTAACAGATTTAGTAACCTTTGGATCAATATCTTCAATGATAGGAATGTCAAAGATAGAAAAGTCACCGCCTCTATAGTAATCATGAGTTACTAATTCCCTCGATATGACATTCAAAGATTGAATCAAATGACCTATCAAACATGAATTCAAAATTGAATTAAATGAAAATCCAGCTGAGGGTATTGGAAGAATATTGACCAACGTTTCAAAGAAGTCAGCTTCCAAGATTGAAGTATAAAGCATTGATCCGGACAACGAGAAAATGCTAGCAAGCTCTTTTGAATAAACGTCACTTCCAGGATTAGGAGTTTGGAGCCAGTTTCTTATCTTCATTAAGACACTAGTATTACGAAACTCATTTAATGTTCTCAAGTTGATCAACGACTTATTCGAGACTTGAGTTATTAATATTTGATCTTTCGAACTAATCCCTCTCAACGAAATTTCAAGTGACTTAATGGTATTAACTATTAAGAATGCTGCATCAGGTTTAAATATTTGTGGAAATGTAAGACATGATAATATTTGAAACATGTTACTCAAGACAGACTTGAAATTCTGTTGTCTTACGCTACCTCCTCCTGCGGCATCCAGAAAAATAGCTTCCTTTTCCATGGGCTGCAATATTGAAAATTTCTGAACATCATTCTTATAAGATTTAATAAAATTGTCATACCAATCTTTGTCATGAACTATTTTTGGACTTAAGTTCTCAAATGGATTACTATCCAATGGAGCTAAGGCTTTGGAAAGACTTCTACTATTTGAAGTCCAAAGGATAGGAACAAACAGATTATTTATAGCTTTACATAAAGGACAAATAAATTCTTTATGTTCAATATTCTCGGGTGTATTTCTGGTAATTTGTATCAGACTGCTTCTAGAGTTGACGAAGTTCAAATAACACAGAAAATGCATCCCATGGCCACAACTAACAGAAACTAACTTGCTGTCCACATGCTCTTGATAAGAAAATCCTGGACCAATCACGTTACTCTCCTTAATTTTATGCATGTACGCTTTCCATTTCTCTGTCTTTGACTCTTTATTTGCATCTTCGTAGTTATCCAAGTTAGAAGCATCAGAAAATGCCTTAACAAACCAATACTTATCTTCAAATGGAACTGTTCTGAATTCTGATGACTTTGTTATGTATGTCATAATACCAAACGGGCTTTCTTCAGCTGCATTCTGGCAAAGCAAACAATGTGGTTCGGGGAATTTCCACCCAAGCTCTTCTTCATAATCCTCCATCTCTATATCACTGCTATCAACATTCTCAAAATTGTTCTTCTTCAAGAATGAAGATTGTCTCTTCTTAAATTTTGCCATCAACTTAGCTTGTCTTTCCTGAGCAATTCGTTTCTTCTTCTCATAATCATTTTCGTCTTCCGCTTCGTTGGAATCTAAACTCACTTTGTATACGTCAAAGGAATCCACTTGTTCGCTCAAGATTTTGTTGAGGGTATTGTATTTATCCTCGAAAACATTCAAGATGTAGCGGATTTTAGAATGGTGATTTTTGAATAGTTCATCGCATAAAAGTTCATAAAGTAAAACTGCAATGGAAGTTCTGTGATTATCTGAGATGTTAACAAACCTGTCATAAAAGGAACCATATTGAACCATATTAATCGTATTCTCATACGCACAAGTGTGTATTAAATGTAAAGCAGTTTCCAACAAACTTTCCAACTCACTTCCTTCACTTTTGATATAGATAAGAGTCTTAATAAGGAAATCTGAAAAGTAAGCAGAAGCCGAGAAATTACCAATATATCTGAAATTACCCAACTCCTCTGGATTTCTTAACTTTGGTTCTATGACGATCTCGGAAATTGGTTTTCTATTTTTCTTTCTAATTCTTTCTTTAACAAACTTGATAGCATCGTCCTTGGTGTTTGCGGTATAATTAAAATAGTATGGATTAATATCATCAAGATATTCCTCCTTCAAATAATATACCCCAATGTCACTTGCCCCCTTTGGGGGTACAAAATCTGTCATCTCAGTAAGAATGATATCAAATCTCTTCTCAGAAGTGATGTGATCAGGAATTTGAGAACACATTTTGGTATAATTCATTGCACCAAAGCACAAATTATGTATAATCTCATTCTTTATTCTCATTTGATTGACAACTTCATCTTTTAACCCTCGAAGGTATAAGTCTTCTGTTACTGTATGGATGAAGAAATTCATGCATTCTTCTAACATATAAGGAAGTGTTTTTGGATCGTAAATCAATTCTTCTTGGGGTTTACTTACATTTATCCAGCCATCCATCAATAACCAACGGCTGAACAATAAGAAGCACACCAAATTAGGACTATTTGAATTGATGAAAACTTGAGTTAAGAATAAATCACGCATATAACCACTTTCTCGAAGACCAGTACTACGGTATAATTGCAATTGAGATCTGACACTAAACCCATTTCTCACCCAAAATCCAGATTTAATCTGAGACATTAAAACAATGGTTCTTATGGGATAATCAAAAATTGAAGTTAATGGATTAGCAAGATCCATTGTTTGCACTGATAATACAGTATTCTTTGAAGATTCTAAGACTTCGACTAATTCAGATGGGGATTTGAAATCCGACAATTCAATTAACCAACTCAAGAATGAATGGATGGGGTGTAAAAAACTTACCTTCTCTTCATCTATTCTAAAGTGTTGGATTATATTGCCACCAATTGGTTCTTTTGAAATTTGCTTCTCACTAGAAAGATTGACGTCAACAGATTCATCCATGAGTCCGGGGTAATCATTATTTTCTAACTTCAATAAAAATCCAATAACATAATTAATGGCATTCTTTGATAAAGACTTTCTTAAATCATCATCAGTCAAATTACTAAGACAATGTGCAATATATTCACCGAATTGATAAATTACCAGAATCGCGTGGAAAAAGGCAGTATAATCAGGACTTTCATATTCGACGTGATTCTTCTTTTCTCTTTTCATTACTGGTCTACCTTGAAACAAGGCAAGAATATCACAAGCCATTGGAATAATATTATTGGTTAAGATGGATTTTGAGTCCCGACTTCTACTCAATATATATCCAATATCGAAAAAGATTTGTCCCCATCTTCTATTTTTTAAACTTTTCATTGAAATTTCATGAGTTATTTCAATTTCTTCCGGTGATCTAATCTCTTCAACAGTCAAAAATCCATAAATTGATGCAAATATCCTCGATACATCCCCATGTTGAACAATGGAAGTAGAATTAGAAGGACACGTAAACAATTGTGTTGAAAGTGTACACATTATATTCAATTCTGGTTCTCTATCCATCGTAAGAAACATGTCAGCTATTGTAGGATAAATATCCACGTATTGGCAAGATATAATGTTTTTATAGAATAAGTTAGTGATCAATGAAGTTGAATATAAATCATGTAACAATATACGAATGGACTTCCAGAATCTAACATCCAAATAAATAAAATATTGTAATCTTGAACCAAGATGACTTGAACTTATATCATAATCTTCTTCTGTTAAATTATAATTACATTCTTCACAAATTTCTTGAGCTAAGTTCCATTTGGAAGGACTGAAAAACCAATGTGACAGTGCCTTTTTACTGCAATTAATCTTGGGGATTTTCAAACTAGGGTCTAATGAACCTACTTTATATTGATAATTTCTATCACTGGTGACTAAGAGTCCATTATTCCATTTTCCACAAAATGCACTGCAAAATATGTTCTTTGCACTGTTGTTGGTTTTAAACATTTCACTTTCAGTCAAGTTGTAAACCCAATTCAAAATTTCATCACACATATCTTCACGGAAGACATCTCTATGGCTTCGAATACAAGACGCTAAACCTGTAGCACTAAGTATCTTTTGTCTTTCTAAAAGTAAATCAATATCATTGGAACTAATTACTTTAGCCATACCATAGTTTTGAACTTTTTCAGTTACCATTATAGCAAAATTCTTTACTTTCTTACTTGCTAAATGAATTCTTTGAACTGCATCTCTATATTGTCGTATTTGATCATTATAGACCATCAAGTAATATTTATCATTATTCATATCGTCACTATATTCACATCCATATTTCAAAGGATTTAAAGTTCCATTAATCTTTTTCGATTCAACTTTTGCTTGATTTGCCTCTTCAGGATCTTCAAATTGGGCATCAGATTGACTCATAACATCAATAACATAATCCAAAACAGCCTCTATTGTTCCGAGAAATGATTCTTCTAAATCAGCCGGCATTTTCATATTTCTGGTATTTAAACTTTCATCATCTTGAACAGCATATGGACAAAAATATTCTTTTACCCAAGCTTCAGGATCTCCACAATCACATACACCACCATTTTCACGTTGACAGATTGTTATATGAACTTTATGACCCTGATGATATTCCGGTTGATAACAATGTGAACATAAGGCACATGTATCATCAAATCCACAGGTTAAACATCTATAAATAGGTTCACCTTTTCTGAAGATTCTTGCACACGGCAGATTGGCATGGAAAGCATGATGATTATGAGTATCATATTTGGGATCTCTTCTCTTTAAATTGATTTTATAATAGTTTGCAAAGAGCCATTCGTATTCATTCTCCACCTTTTCGATCATAGAATCAACAGTATATTCTGTGTTATTAGGGAAAGCATTTGGTAATAACCAATTCAAATATTTGCCTTCATTAGAAATAGCCAAAAACAATGCCTTTCTTATCTGCTGTCGTACATCATTTCCAAATTTAAAGTCTGATTTAAGGGGTAAGTTGAATAAGAACCTCTTCAAGTTAGCTGAACCACTCATCGATATATATTACACCTTACTTTATTGTTGATTAACAAGTGTTATCTGATTTGATTTGATATAAATTATAAATTTTGCAAACATTGGTAATTTTTTGTTACCCGCACCAAAAAAAAATGGATTTTTTGGTTTTACGTTTGGTGGAATCTTTAAATCTCCAACTGATATATATATATAAAAGCTAGAAACAACATTTGTTATTATCAATCATATTCATACAACTATAAACATGGCCAAAGACGACGAGATAATATACTATCCCCCTAGCATTCAAGCTAATAAACTAAAATTACAACGTACTCAAGATATAGCGTCCTTAGTGTTGGGAGTTGGGTCCGGAATCTTGACACTAGAGTCAGGGTATGGATTTATATTCTACTTGCTTGGGATATCATTATCCAATTTTATATTCTTTTCGCTCTGTTGTGATGGCCAGCCTAATAAGTATTTTGTTAAACCAAGACAAGAGATATTCATAGATGGTTTATTCAATAATGTACCGGGTTTTATAATGATGTGGTGTTTGGTTTATGCCTTGGTGAAGGCTAATTCATGATGGGGACATGCATGAAGCAATGTTTATTGGGGTTTTTGAATGCTACTTTATTTATATGAATTGAGGGTTTTGAGTTGTCGTTTGATATTTAATCAATCTTCATTGTTTGATAATGTGGAGTAATGAATCATATATATCTACAGTGCTAAACAGAGATATATCACAAATATTTATTGTCAAAGGTTAATTTTTCACTCCTCGATACTCTTATAGTTAATTATAGATGTCCTCCCGTATATAAATATATATATATGTGTAAAATAGTTAAAAATAAGAACATTTAAAAACAAGATCATTCTAATAATTTGGGGCTAAGTAAAAAAAATCGAAAAATTCCAGTTGAACCAACGAGAGCCAGACCCAGGGCCAACACACAAAAAATGTGGATGTTGAAAGTTCATGACAGAATGTTTTCAAGATTCATTTGCAACGTTTTTATGGATCATATATCTATACTATCATATCAATTGATCCTCAATTCAAACATATCAACTAGTCAATCCTTCTCTTACAATGGAAAAAATTGATTTATCCACTAATTCCAGAAAGATTCAAGAATCTTATGATAAAATTGTCAGGGGAGATCCGTCAATTACTTACGCAGTTTATAGCGTAAACAAGGATTCTACTTTGGAAGTCACGGAAACTGGTAATGGGTCATTAGAAGAGTTTGTGGAAAACTTTACCGATGGTCAAATCCAATTCGGATTAGCTAGAATCACTGTTGCAGGTTCTGATGTTTCCAAAAATCTATTATTAGGTTGGTGTCCTGATAACTCGCCCTCCAAATCAAGATTATCATTTGCATCCAATTTTGCTGATGTGTCCAAGGTTTTAAGTGGTTATCATGTTCAAATCACAGCTAGAGATCAAGATGATTTAGATGTTGATGAATTTATTCATAGAATTGGTGCCGCTGCTGGTGCCAGGTATTCAATTCAAACTGCAGGATCTTCTACTACTTCAAAGCCTGCTGTTGCCAAACCAATTGTTGCTAAGCCAACTGTAAAACCATTGTCATCCGGTAATAAATCATTTATTCCCAAGTCAACTGGAAAGCCAATTGCTCCTAGTAAACCAAAACCTATTCTTCCCACACCAATAGTTTCAAAATCACATGATGATGGTTGGGGTGATGAAAAAGATCTGGAAATTAGAGATTTTAATGAAAAACCATTGGATAATGTTCCATCTGCTTATAAGCCAACCAAAGTTGATATTGTTAATTTAAGACAACAAAAATCCGATACTATATCTTCGGTTCCAAAACCATTCAAACCAATTGAAACTCCGAAACCAAAACAAGAGGAAGAGGAAGATAGTGAACCACAATCTTTAGAAGATAGATCAAAGGCATTCAAAGTCACTGAATCAGCTAGATTAACATCATTACCTAAACCAAAAGTTTCTCATTCCGTTGCTTCCCGTTATTCTCCTTCAGTCGCTGCTCCTAAATTCGGGTCTGCTCCTATCCATCCTGCTAATGATCTTCAAAAGGATAAAGTGGCTGGTGGGTTATCAAGAAGTTTTGCTTCCGAAAACGGTAAGACTCCAGCTCAAATTTGGGCTGAGAAGAAGGGTAAATATAAGACTGTTGCTCCTCAAGAAGATGAAGACTCTACATTGTCTCATGAGTTTGAAGATAAGGTGACAATAAACAAGGAAACATCTGAACCTTCAATTATAAAACCTTCTTACATTTCATCGGCAAAGGCAGTACCACCGCCCGCTGACGAAGAAGAAGAAGAGAAGGAAGAGGAAGAAGAAGAAGAAGAAGCTCCTGCTCCTAAATTTCCAGTTAGAAATATCCCACCACCAATCAGACATGTTGAACCAGAACCTGAAGAAGTAGAAGAGGAAGAAGAAGAAGAAGCCCCTGCTTCAGTTTTGCCTTCCCGTAACTTACCACCAACTCCAGCCAGAGAACCAGTACATGCAGTCCCAGCCCCAGTTTTACCTTCTAGACAAGCTGCTCCGGCACCAGCACCTGCCAAAAAGGAATCAGTTACTGCTAAGGCCGAATATGACTACGAAAAGGATGATGAGAATGAAATTGGATTTGACGATGGTGATTTAATCGTTGATATAGAATTCACCGATGAAGAATGGTGGACTGGTAAAAACTCCAAAACTGGTGAGGTTGGTTTATTCCCTGCTGCTTATGTGGTGCTAGTTACCAATGGTACTGCTCCAGTTGAAAAAGAAGAATCAAAACCTGAAGCAGTTGCTGCTAATCCAGAACCTGTACCAGAAGTAACGAAAAAATCCAAACCTAGTGCTACTGCTGAATATGATTATGAAAAAGATGAAGCTAATGAAATTGAATTTGCCGAGGGGGATTTAATTGTTGAAATTGAATTCATTGATGAAGATTGGTGGTCTGGAACCCATTCAAAATCAGGAGAAAGTGGTTTATTCCCTGCTAATTATGTCAAGTTGACTGAGTAATCCAACAAAAAACACATCAAATTTAAATAAAAAAAAATTTTGTAAAAGAATAATGATTAAATCTAGTGTTTGTTTTTATATGGACTGAAAAATTATCAAAAAATATCTCTACTTCTATTTTTATATTAAAACTCTATATTATTATATTATTAAATTATATTATGTTGTTTGTTTGTTTGTTTGCTTATTTATTCCGCTAAATATTGCTTGAGGGCTTCACCCCAAGCAGCCCGTTTCTTGTAGAATGCCAAATCATCTGGTAATCCATCAATGGCTCGAGATAAATCCTCCGCCAATCCTTCTTCTTTTATTTTCTTAATTGGAGTTAAATAAGTTCGAACTGTCATGACATTAGCTCTCAGTTTTGGTAATCTTGTAAAAATTTGACGTTCACATCTTAAGAAACATGAATTTTTAAAATCAATATCTTCATATTTAAGTTGAGTTATCTTTTCACCTTCACGTCCATGATTGGAATCAAGACTGAAATAAGCCTTATGAGTTTGAATCGACCAATTATGCCTTACCCAAAGATCCTTGGGCTCTAGATTATTGAAGAACTTTCCCATGGTGAACTTCAAACGATTTTGATATTGAGGAACAGGACCATGAATAAATGAGATTGGTTTATTGTGACCATGACTAGGATCGAAACCTGCCGGGAATCCGGTAACACTAGCACGAAGAATATATTCTTCTTCATGGTCTTTAGGATTATCTTTAATAAGAATAAGGAAATCTTCTTCAATGTTTGCTGCTAAATATAAGATCAATTGTTGGGGTGTATATTTCTTAGAATATCTGGGTAAGGATTCACCATTGATTTTATTCTTGATCATACCTGTCCACCAATCATAATCAAAATATTGGGGATATCTCGTCAAGAAGTAATTAGTCACAATTTCATAGAATTCCTTGACTGCCTCGGTAGTAATTGAATTATCATAACTTAATAATGTTTGTTTAGGGTGTAATTCCGTATACTTTTTCCGTAATCTTGTTTGATCCAAGTAAGTATTTTCAATTAATAACCAATCTTGAGGAGTTTTAACCAAATTCAGAAGATTCATAGAAACATTGAAATTCTTCTTGTTTGCAAATGGCCGTATGGGTAATGGTTCCTTCTCATTCCATTTGAAATCATCTCCCACCGAGGGTATGTTCAGGGTTGATAATATTGATTTAGTCTTTTTTGAAATAAATCGTTCCTTTAGTGCTAATAATAAATAGTAAATTGAAGCACAGAATGCAAGTACACCTATTCCATGTAAACCCTGTATTATAATGACATCCATTGTAGTGTATGTGTATAAGTCTATAAGTGTCTATAAGGGAGTAAGTGGGTTGAAAGAGAGTAAAAGTTACAGTTATATATATATATATATCAAAATCGATAAGGACTGATAGATATGGGCTGGCAATTCCGCTTTTTTCTTTTATTTTAACCGCCCGTCCAAATTAGGAAAAAACTATCGCTAATTAGTTTTGCAACTGTAGACGAATTATCAAATCAAGGAAAACATTTTATTAAACAATTCTTTTTTAGTATCTAAACATATATATGTATATAAATAATTAATAAGCAAATAAAGAGGCTGAACCAATAAATAAATAAATAAATAGATAAAATAAATAAATAAATAAGAAAAGCAAGGAATGAAAGGAGGAATGAGGAGGGAGAAGTAAGTAATCTATATATTTGTATATATTATATTCATAAAATCATATCATTCATCAATAACTGGGTGTAGCTTGATAATTCTATTCTTTCAACGCTTGGAAAGTTTCTCATCAAGCAATGCAAGGGGACCACTTTTTCATTACTTAATTGGAAATCATCAATATAAAGACCTCTGATTCTACCAATCATAAAGCTCATCTTCTTCAAGATATCATTGGCAATGGTGACCACAGTATTGAAGGGGTTTGTCTCACTAGTGGCGGCGGTGTAATTTGAATTAAGTAAGAAATCATAAGGTGATGATGATGAGGTTGTATCGATTGATACTGATGAGTCAAAGTAAAAATAAACATTTTCGATTCTTTCAAACACAGGATCTTTCTTGTATACTTTATTTATATTATGATATTGATCGAATTGGAAATTGTCATTATTAACAAGGGTGGAACTATTATAATGATCAATCAAATCACTTAAGAATTCTTGAATATATCCAAGACCATTGAAAAACATAAATAAGACTTTACCATTGAATACTCTATTAGGGACTTTTCTATTTAAATGTTGAATTAATTGAACGAAATTATCCAAATAAGTTATGTTGGAATGAAGAGGGATTTCATTATTTGTATGTTCGTTAATTTCAATCAATTTTGATTCGACTTGATTAATAGTACCATTTGAAACTATAATAACCTCGTAATCCGATTTAGGAACGCAAGTGAATTTTTGAATCATGATGCAAAATAAAGTTTTTTTTAAATGTAAGGGGGGGTAAGGACGACGTGATGTGACGTGACGTGGGATAAGATATTATTGGATCTGATATGAGATTGAAATCAAAAATAGTTCGTAATAAAGATTGATACTAAGGGAGAGAGCCAGGCTTAATAAGAAGCTTTGACTTTTAAGAAACTGAGAAATTTTATTGGTCTGATAAGGAATTTGATAAATATTTATAAGGCAATTAATTCAGAATGAAATAATGTGGAGTAACCCACCTTATGGGTATATAAAGCAGGCCCCCAAACCTTCTTTTTACAAAATATAGAAAAAATTTTACTTTATTGGTGTGTTCTGTTTGTTCACCCGTCCTTCGGCGTGGAGGTGGCTATTGTATTTTATTTTTAGGGTACTACTACTGTTATGAAAAAAATCTGCTAATAATAATAATAATGGATTCTGGTCATTAAAAATCATGGTTTGATTAATAGGAGAAGAAAGTATATGTGTTGGGTTAAGTTGGGTTAAGAGTGGTGATCTCCACAAATGGAAATGATGTGCAACAACAACAAAAAAAATGCCTTTAAATTTTTTGTGCCGTGTTTTGCCGTCTTTTTCTTTGTCACTATGATGAAGTTAAAGCGACAACTTTTGCATTAAACTATACCTGTGATTTATGGTTATAATTATGGTTTATGTGGGACAGTGGAGGTGGCATTGAAAAGTTTCGGAGTCTCCACAAGGGAGTCTTTATAATTACAGTTGGTTGGTTATGTTGGGGATACCTGCTTGTCTTTTGTTTTGCTGGATTTTTCAACATCCCTGATGCCACTATGGTCGTACCAGTTCACCTTTAGATCTTGTCCCATTAACCATCATCATAATGTTTGGATGGTGTCATGGTCTAATGGATCAAACGATCCCCACATTTGCAAACCCAAGATCTTTATTTTTGTTACACAAGAAATTAAAAAAATGCCCTGGGCGCGGGCCGTCTTTAAAATTGCCACATTGTTTTAACTTAGGCAATTTGCATTGCGTTTTTAAAACTTTATTTTGCTACTTTCTTTGACCATGTTTTGACCTTTATTTATTTCCTGATCACTTTTAGTTAGTACTAACACCGGAGCTATTATCTATTACAAAGGAGGTGCTGTTGACCCTTTGTGTTCTGGAGTTGTAATTGCGTTGCTTTTGCTTTTCTTCTTTTATGTGGGGTAAAAATCGTGATGATGAAAAAAAAATTTTGTTGTAATTTTGACTTGAAGGAGGGTCAAATATGAAAAAGTGACTCTACTCTATACTGTCTGTCTGCTCTTTTTACAGTTGTCTGAGCCCCGGAGGTAGTCTTAGCGAGCTGGTTTACTTATGGCGACTGCAAATTCCCAACAATTATCTGTCAGTTTTGAATGTGGGGTCCCTACTTGTTTACTACAACTCTTTGATTTGAATTTAAATTAGAATGGGAAAGAAATATATGTATACTCATAGTAAGAAGAAAAGAGAAGGGAAAAATAACATAGTAAAATAAGTAACCAAAATAACCATACGGGTAGGTATTAGAAGTAAAAGATGTAAAAATAAAAATTAGAATAAAAAAATTAATTAAAGACTGTGTAAAACATTATTCACAAGAAATATAGACTTGAATAAAAGACGGGACAATTAATGAAATCTATCAGTTGGTCTCGTCTGTATTATCAGTATTCTCTATATCGCTGCTTCTATCAAGAGGATCCTCTGGGTCTTGAACTGTAGACTCCAATTCCACTGGTGGCACCAAGTTTTCATTATTGTCTTGTTCAACTTGAGTTTGATCCTCAGTTTGATCTTGTTCATGTTCTTCAGCATCTTCATCACTGTTATATGAGGGTGGGAGTTCAGGACGAATTGCTGCCAAACTATGTAAAGTGATCCTTTCATCATTAGAGTTGACATCATCATAAGCATTATAACTGAATTTATCTTGATCTATAATCTCATCATTATCTGAACCCATAAGAAGTTTCCCTTCATTATCCACATTATTATCGTTATCATTGCCATGGACATCCCAGAAATCAGGGGGGAAATCATCTTCACGTTCACTCAAATCATTATCATCATCATCAATCTCGGATCTTTCCAACAAGATATCGGCGTTGAATTTATTATAGGCGGGAGGAGATGGGCCATTACCTTCTATAGGAGCATACCCCCAACTCTTAACATTCCCCTCGATAAATACAAATCCTCGTTGACCTAAATTAACATGAATAGTTGATAAATTATTAGCTCCAATTGTAGGAAAGATTTGACCTTGATGAGGAATTTTAAAATTCTTAACATGACCACCAATTTTAGATTCACTCACCTTTTTCCCATTCCTCGTGAAGAAAACAGTTCCACTTCGAACTCGATATCCTACTCCAATAACATCACCCTCCAGAAATTTAGGGAATGGAGGATCATATTCAAATTTAAATGGTTGATTGAATCGTCTATATCCATTAGAATCATAACTAATGGAATGAGGATGTCTACCAGGTAATCTAAACCAAGGGTATGGCTTTATACTTAATCCAATAGAAATTATTGTGTTTTCTGGATCGGGTAATGCATAAATTTTAGATTCAAAATAATAAACTTCATTTTTCATAAGAATTGGATAATTAGTTATGGTTGAACATTCAAATTTTTTAAAAAAATCCAATTCATACTTGTTTAAAATCATAATATCATTATTAGTTAATGCATTATCCTTAATGAATTCATAAGCATTGATTCCCTTTTCTTGAATTGATAAATTTTGTGACAAGGTCAAATCCCCTCTTAAATATGGAATTGATTGTAAATATTCTTTAGATTGAAGATATAATTCTAATTCATCTGAATTTAATTCAAGGTATGCTTGATTTTCTTCTTGTCTTACCAAATCATCATCAGTAAGTTTAATTCTTCTAACCAAACAAAATATGATGGATGAAATTAAAAAGATGACGAATAATGCCAAAAATGTAAAGAATGTGATAAGCATCACCTCACTCATTTCATTGTCATTGAATTGATGGGGTGGAGGTTGATGCAGTATTGGTTGATGCTGTTGTTGTTGTTGTTGTTGTTGAAGAAAGATATGATATATATCGTCATCGTTGTCACTATAATTATAATTATAATTATTATTATTATTTATCTTTCGTTTAATGACTATCGGAAGTGAATTGGTTTGTGGTAGTAGGCACAAAAGCGATGCTATGAAAAGTGATTTCAACGACATGATGATTGTGGCAGTGTTGTAACAGTAATAGTATTAATAGTATAGATACAAAGAATGCTGTGATAGAGTCTATGAAAGGATAAAATTGATGCTGATGATAGTCTATGAGTAGTATTTGGATGTAGATTAGGGGTAGCGGTAGGGATTATTTTAAGCCTACTGAAACAAATAGATAAAAATGGGGTATTCTTGACTGATGAACAAGTAGTAGTAGTTGTAATAGCAGTAGTGATAGTAGTAATAATAGTAGATAAATAATCAATCAAAGTTGGATGTCAATATAGTATAATAATGATAGGTAAGATATTTGATGATATGATGATGATGATGATGGTTGATAATCAAACCTCAACCCTTAATTTTAAAAAAAAACTGTCACTCACTGAGGGCAAAAATTAAAAAAAAAGAAATTTTAAAATCACGTGATGTGTCATGTGACTTTTGGAGTTCACGTGATATTCATCGTGTGATAAAAATGTGTCGTGCAAAGTTTACCAATATGTAAACAACCCTTTTTTTTTTTCGTTTGGGGCTATAACTAAAACAATGGAAGGGATGAATAAATGATCAAAGTAAATTATAAGCGATTTTCATTTTATTTTACATGACATATTTATTCCTTTTTTGTTTCTTTGTTTTCGTAACTATAGAGACGAACAATGGTGGTTGAAAAATCAATCAGTCTAAATTATCTCTAATTACATTTTAGTCAGTTACTTAGACGAAGGAAAGTCTAATCTGATCCGAATGGATTATACTTTTACATTTTCATTTGATATATTCTTATGATATGATGTGATATGATATGATACCTTTTGATTTGAAATGTTTTCGTATTTGAGGAGAAGTAACGAAGTATTAAAGTTGTAATCGAAATCAAATCAAATCAATTCTTACCAGCCATCAAAGTAAGAAAGCAAGCAAGTACTATGTTTATGATCCGTAGTAGATTGACCCCAGAGAATAACTGTAAACGACGCAAAACAGACAGGTGAAATAATAGAGAATAGAGACGATGGAAAAAACGAGGTCTGTGTATAAAGCTGAGAGTCTAATCGACCAAGTGGTAGAAAAGGTTAAAAATAATCTTTCAGCCTTGTAGAATTTAATAAATTATTATGAAATAACCAAGATAATATAAGTGAAAATCACAAGGTATTATATAATATCATAGGATCGTAGTTAAGTTGAAGATTATATAGGATATTGAACCAGGTATATGTATTATAAATGTGGTAATTATATATAATTAATTACTTAAAATTGATGCTACCAGCCATCTTTTTGTTTGATTATGTAAGCTAAAGACACACACATCCATACCGCTTTATATACGCGTATTTTAATTTAATTACTATTAATAAAAAAATAATACACGAAACTAAAAAATAAATAAAACACACAGTACAAAATTTTTTATTTTTCTAAAATTAGATATGGAGTGCAACAGCGCCTGAAAAAACAACTGCAAATACTTTTAGTTAACCATCATCATTTATTATAATTATTGGCGTTACTAGGAGGATTTGTTACTTTATTATTTATTTATTTATTATTTATTTATTTAATTATTATTTATTGCTATTATTAATTATATTTCCAATACCACTTTTTCTTTTCTTAAACTTGGCATTATAGATCAAATCAAAATCAAAATCATATAAATAATCACTTGAAGGACCCTCGAGGAATTATATCAGATTACATTCATTCATTCATTCATTCATTCGTTTATTTCATTATAATTCAAGAACTATTATCCTACCCATCTCATCTATTCACATAGCCCCAGTCAACTTCTAACAAACTACATCTACACCTATAACTACAACTAACAACACACATTCATACATACATGATGAGACCTTCCACATCAACAACTACAATATCCCTCTCCATACTATTATTGGCATCAAGTCTAATATCATTCACTCAAGCTGCTAATTGCGATCCTCTTACATCAGGTACAACTTGTCCTGCCGATACTGCCTTGGGTACTTCCTTCCGTGAAGATTTCCAACTGAGTGCTGGACCTTATTTTGATGTTCTTGATAATGCTGGTACCGTTAAATTTGGTGATAATGGTGTTTCCTTAACTATTAATGAAAGATTCAATAATCCTACTATAAAATCAAACTTTTATATCATGTTTGGTAAAGTTGAAGTTGTCTTACAAGCGGCTCAGGGAACGGGGATAATCTCCTCATTTTATTTACAATCAGATGATTTAGATGAAATTGATATTGAATTATTTGGTGGAGATCTGAGTCAATTCCAATCTAATTATTTCAGCAAGGGTAATACAACAACTTATAATCGTGGTGTTTTCCAAACTACTCCAAATAATCCTACAGAAAACTTTGAAACTTATACTTTGGATTGGACTGAAGATTCTTTAACTTGGTATCTTAATGGGAATGCCGTTAGAACATTGACACCAGCTACTTCTGAAGGTTATCCACAAACCCCCATGCAAATCTTTGCTGGTATTTGGGCCGGAGGTGATCCTTCCAATGCTCCTGGGACAATTGAATGGGCTGGTGGACTCACGGATTATTCTCAAGCTCCCTTCACAATGTTAATCCAATCAATCATTGTCGTTGATTATTCCTCAGGAACTCAATATTCTTATGATGGTACATCGGGATCTTGGCAATCAATTGTGGCTGAAGGTGGTGAAGTGAATGGAAGATATCAACAGGCTCAATCTGATTTTTCTACTTTACAAGGTGGTGGAAATGTTGATAGTAAACCTTTGGCTATTTCCAGTGGTGGTAGTAGTATTACTGGTGGTGCCACTACATCTAGTAGTGCAAGTAGTTCTACTTCCAGTTCATCTACAAGTACTACCACTTCATTGGCCAGTACTAGTACTGCTTTAATAGCAAGTTCTTCTTCTTCTTCAAGTTCTACTTCATCTTCAACTACTTCAACCATTTCAACTACATCACATGCTACTGCATCTGGAACATTATCACCTTCAGAAACTAGTGAAATTGAATCTTCTGGCTCTACGCATTCATCTTCAATAGTTAGTCCAACAACTACGACACTTTCAAAATCATCAACACTCGCTACATCCACCACTACTCCAGCAAGTTCATCTAGTTCTTCCTCTTTCTTCTCCTCCCAATCAACATCTAGCTCCCCCGCATCCGTCAGCAGTCACTCATCCTCCGGTGGCTCATCCAAAATCACATCCATCTCAGTAATCTTGACTTTCTTTGCTTTATTGACTTCATTCATCTAATAATGTCTTTCTTACGAATCCATAAAATAAAAAGTATATGAAAAATTTCACATTTTCATCTCATTTTTGCTTGCCTTTAACCTGTTTATATATATAGCTCCTCTCAATTATAGATGTCTGCTTAAACAGATACATAAAATAAAAAATATACATTTTGATTGGTTTAATAAAATAATATTAACTTTAACATTAAAACTTAACTTGTAGTTGAAGTGTTAGTTGAAATAAAATGGCAAAAAATTGTATGGGAAAAAGAAAAATAAAAAGAAGCGACCCCGGTGAGGATTGAACTCACGATCTTGAGATTAACAGTCTCACGCCTTAGCCAGCTTGGCCACGGAGTCGTTTGGATGCGGATTTTTGGCTGCAGGTCGATGGAGACCGATCAAAACTCTCAAAAATTGTCAAACCCCGGATTTTTGAATCGCCATTTTCAAAGCTTTCTCCAGGGATTTTTGGATATTTTATGGTATTACTGTGATCCTGAGAATCAGGGCTACATGCTGATATTAATTTTATTAGGGTTTTTATAATTAAATTTTGAAGGTTTGAGGGGGCCCATATATTGACCATTTTGATATTTATTTAGCAAACTTTTTCTAAATATATACCTGCATCACTTTATAATCATTACTTTTTCATATGAAGTTTGCCTTGAAGTAAATCACATTATAATTCATGTCTATTTCGTATTATGCATAACATGCGTATAGTTGAGGACGATACATCAATTGATGTTGATTTCATATTGAAAGTAGTGGTCATGAAAGCTTACGA
>JAJMHX010000048.1:0-34618 GCA_030575095.1 Scheffersomyces ergatensis | reverse complement strand
CAAGCTGCTTGTCGTCTCGATTTCAAATTTATGAAGCAAATGGAAATTATGCAAACGCAAAAGAATCTTCAATATAGTGGACCGCAGCATGGTTTTGTTTTCAACATAAGAACCAACGTTGTATTTCGTTAAAATCTCAGTGATCTCTTTCTGTTTTGGATGCTTTAAATAATCATCTAATTGTTTTGTTAAAGTAGTATAATCTTTGATACCCTCTTGACTAATTTTGAAGGGCTCAACCTCATCGCCAATATTGGCCAAAGCTGACTTTGCATTTTTGAAATTAATTATATTGGTGAGTTTCATTGCCGCTAATTTTGAATTGGAATGATACGAGTAGAATTAGTGAAAGAGAAAGAATAGAGGTATTGCAAATGTAAAAAGTTTTGCAATGCGTTTGGTTGCATGAGGATTGGAATACATTTTTTTGACTTGTATACACGTGATTTCAGTCATCTGATTTTGTATTTGTTATTTCGGGTATCATAGGTGCGATAATTTTACATGTACATCTCATGGTGTAAAAATCACAAAATTTGTCAAGTCGTAACACCACCACCACCACTCACCACTCAAAACGGTTTCCAACATTCTACCAACCACAGTTTTTTTTTCCTCGAATATATATATACTTGAACATCTCTTTCATTTCCATTTCTTTTCCTTCCTTGCTTTCAATTGAGTCAATTACATATACTTTTATAATAACTCAATACTCATACAATACACATAATGCCTAAGTTAGTTTTAGTTAGACACGGTCAATCCGTTTGGAATGAAAAGAATTTATTCACCGGTTGGGTTGATGTTAGATTATCTGATATTGGTGAAAAGGAAGCTCATAGAGCCGGGGAATTGATTAAAGAAGCTGGTATTACTGCCGATATCTTATATACTTCCAAATTATCCAGAGCCATTCAAACTGCCAACATTGCCTTGAGTGCTGCTGATCAATTATACATTCCTGTCAAGAGATCTTGGAGATTGAATGAAAGACATTATGGTGCTTTACAAGGTAAAGATAAAGCTCAAACTTTAGAAACTTATGGTAAGGAACAATTCCAAACCTGGAGAAGATCATTTGATGTCCCACCTCCAGTCATTGAAGATTCATCTGAATTTTCTCAATTTGGTGACATTAGATATAAAGATATTGATCCTGCTGTTCTTCCAAAGACTGAATCTTTAGCCTTGGTTATTGATAGATTATTACCTTATTGGCAAGATGAAATCGCCGCTGATTTATTAGCTGGTAAGACTGTTTTAGTTGCTGCTCATGGTAACTCCTTAAGAGCTTTAGTTAAACATTTGGATAAAATCTCCGATGAAGAAATTGCCGGATTAAACATCCCAACTGGTATTCCATTGGTTTATGAATTAGACGATGAATTAAAACCAACTAAACCAGCTTACTACTTGGACCCAGAAGCTGCTGCTGCCGGTGCTGCTGCTGTTGCTGCCCAAGGTTCTAAGAAATAAGTAAATATAATTATATAGTTTTATTCTCTTAATTATTTCTTTCTTCTACCATTTATAGAGATTTATTGTTCTTAAAAATCTAATAAAATCAATCGACTATAATTATTAAATCATTTATCTCTGTCAATTGGAAGATGATTACCTTTTGATCTAGTTGGTATAAGTTGGTATAAGAATTGAGAAATTATTACACAAAAAATCTCGACTGAGTTTTTTTTTTCTGTCTCCCTTTAAAAATATCAAAAAAGTGAAAACCTGATGAAAAAAACAATCAAAACAATCCAATACTATACATCTAGTTTGATCCAACCCCAGTTATCATTGAATTCATCCCTTGAAACAGGTCAATCTAAATCACATTAATCATATCAATTAACTGAAGTGTTGTCAGGCTCAAGTGAAAGACGATATCATTAATAATATTACGTGATACACGCTTCTAAAGAACTAATATCATCATTATGTCTGGATTTGGTCAACCAACTCAAAATAACACGACTACTCCAGCGTTTCTGTTTGGCCAGTCTAACAATACTAATAACACATCCACAGGACAACCGAATCCATCTCCATTCGGAGGCTTCTCTGCCCTGAATAGTGCCAACACCAGTGGAAGAACTACACCTGCTGCTTTTTCATTTGGTGCTCAACAACCAAACACCACAACAACCAATAATACTACTACCACTACTAATAATAATGCTTTCAATACGTCGACGAGTACCAATGCATTTGGATCAAACCCTGCTGGATCTGGAAGCTCCATTTTTGGTGCCAAGCCTACCAATACTGCATCACCCTTTGGAACAGGAAGCGCTACCGGAGCATTTTCATTAGGTGGTACTGCTCCTAAGACTGATTCACCAGCTCCAAACTTTACATTCGGAGGACCTGCCAAAACAGATGGACCTGCAGCTGCAGCATCAACATCAACGACAGCAGGTGGATTATTCGGTAGTAAACCTCCAGCATTGAATGCACCTAGTTCAAGTGGGTTGTTTGCATCCAGTAGTCGATCTGCTCTGCCTGCTCCTGGGTTAGAGGGTGGATTATTTGCCAAAAAGGATGCTACGCCTGGACCTTCAGGTGGATCCTTATTTGGAAGTACCAATAATTCCGGTAGTGGGTTATTTGGATCAAAACCAGCTAAAAAAAACGATGATAAAGCACAAGCACCAAGTGCATTTGGTGCTCCTGCTGCTTCCCTGACAACTGGCTCTGCGTTTTCATTCGGTGCTCCAGCCTCAACTTCCAACACCACAACGGCTCCAGTGACATCTAATACTAATGATAAACCATTGTTTGGATTTGGCGCTGCTCCTACTTCTACCACTAGTCAACCTTCCCTTGGATTATTTGCCAATAAAGACTCTGCTACCAATTCTTCTACTTCATTGTTAGGTAAGAAGGATGATACTGCAGCTCCAGCTCCAGCTCCAGCTCCCGCCGCCTCCACCACAGGATACAGCTTTGGTGGTAATAAACCAGCCGAAACCACATCTGAAAAGCCCACCCTTTCATTCGGTAGTAATAATAGTTCTACATCTACTGGATTATTCGGTGCTCCTAAAAAAGATGATAGTGCACCAGCACCAGCAGCAGCATCATCATCAGGCTTTTCATTTGGTGCTCCAAAGCAAGATGAACCTAAAAATGATGGCGCCGTCTCATTTGGAAAACCTACTGGATTCTCGTTAAATGATTCTGCAAAAATAGACGAACCAAAAAAAGATGGTGGATTATTTGGTGGTTCTACTGGATCTTTCTCATTAGGCGGTGGTTCTTCAAAATCAGATTCACCGGGATTATTTGGTGCCAAGAAAGTTGATTCTGAAAAGTCAACAACAACATCAGGATTATTTGGTACTAAGCCATCAACTGAAAAGCCAACATTAGGAGGATTTACTTTTGGAGCTAAGAAAGATGAAACTAAAACTGGTGATAAACCAACAAGTTCAGGTATCTCCTTTGGTGGTTCAACTACAACTTCCAATACTGAAAAGCCAGGATTGGGTGGATTTTCACTTGATGGTTCTAATAAGAGTAGTAAACCGTTCTCATTTGGCAGTAAGAAAGATGAAGAAAAGAAAGATGATAAACCAGCAACTACTGGATTTACATTTGGAGCTAAGAAGGATGAAGAAAAGAAAGATGATAAGCCAGCAACTACTGGATTTACATTTGGTGCTAAGAAGGATGAAGAAAAGAAAGATGATAAACCAGCCACTACAGGATTTACATTTGGTGGTAAGAAGGATGAAGTCAAAAAGGATGATAAGCCAGTTACTACTGGATTCACCTTTGGTGGTAAGAAGGATGAAGCTAAAAAAGATGAAGTAAAGAAGGATGACACAACTTTAACTTCAACTGCCACCGTTGTTACTACCACTGTTCAACAACCAAACTTACAACCAACCAAGATAGAACCAATAGCAGTGTCAATAGATAATAAAACATTGGATGATTTGATCATCAAATGGTCCAAGCAATTAACCGGTACATCCAAGATATTTGATAGTTATACTAAGAAGGTTAGAGAATGGGATCAACAATTGGTAGCTAGTGGAGATGAGATTTTACAATTGAATCAAGATACATTAGAAGCTGAAGCTTTACAAAGTAAAATCGATCAACATTTATTATTTGTTGATAATCAACAAGATGAATTGGAAAAAATATTAGATAATTATGAACAACAAGCAGATATTTTATTAAATAATATTGAATTGAATACCCCTAATGCTGGACTTATAACTCAAGCAGGTGAATCTACAAATGATAATTCTAATACTTCCAATACAATCCATCCATCAGTAGCCAGTACATTAAGTGTCACTGATAAACTACGTGAACAAGCATATCATCATGCAGAATTATTAGATGAGAGATTAGATAATTTAAGTGAGAATTTAAGTACATTAATTAATGAAGTGAATTCAGTAAGTGATGTCTTTACTAAGAATTCAATAACTGATTTTGCTCAAGCTGGTGCATCTTCAAATAATGAGGGTAAGAATGGTGGTGCTATTTCCAATGATATTAACAAGAGTGGGAACGCTACTATTGAATCCAATCCAATTGAAGAAATTGTACAATTATTAAATTTACATTTAGAAAACTTGAAGTTTATTGAAAAGAGTGAAGAAGAGTTGAAGGAAAAATTAGTAAAAGCCAATCGTACTAAGAAATTGACTTATTAAAAAGGTTTTTCCACCCCTGAATAGTATATATAATATATATAGAATCCTAAGATATAATTTTAATTTAATGTATATTTAACTGAAAGAATTCAAACAAAAGATCTTTAAAAAAATTACCTCCAGGGGACAAACTGTAATTTTTTTTGCACATGATTTATTGTCCCTATTAAAACTATATATCGCGTAGATTTTTATACTTTATACCCCACCACTTAACATATTTTCAATTATTATATATAAGGTTAACTAAGTTTTTACTTTTTTAAAATTGATTTAGTATCAGTTGTTGTCTTTCTATTAACTCATCAACTACCATTACGAAAGCCCATCCCATAAATTCTGTAATATATTAACTATCATGGCAGCTCAACCAAACTATTTGAAACTTCTTCCCTTACTTTTTGACAGAAATGTCTCCAAGAAAATTGTTTTACAAATGGCATTCAAAATGATAGGTAAAGTTGGTTATATTAAGGTGTTGGCATTATTATTAAGTGCTGCTACTGTCGGAGTATCTTCCTTCATTCGAATTCCTCAGATTCGGAAAATTATTAATCCAGAATTATTAAAGGATAGAGTAGCAGTTGCTAAGGGATTATCATTAGAAACTTATAGTTTAGAATCATTCAATTATTTGATCCATGTTGTATTCAATTCTCAGAATAATAATCCATTTATTAATTATGGTGAAAGTTTATTATTAGGGATTCAAAACATTGTTATTGTCTTATTAATTAAGTTTTATAGATTAAGAGACAGTGGAGAAATTGGTGATTTATCCAATAAAGGATGGGTAGAAAGATTCCAAATTGTGGGTGAGAAATTATCCCAACCTATTGGGATTATAATTGCATCAATTGTATTTTTAACTCAAGTGGCTCCTCCTGAATTGATTTCATTATTACAAGTTTTAAATATCCCCATCAATATTATTTCTAAATTACCTCAAATAAAACAAAACCATGATTTGAAAACAACAAGTCATTTATCATCCGTTACTGTCCGTGCTAATGTTATTGGTTCAATCATTAGACTCTTTACCTCGGCCCAGGATTTGAATGCAAAACAAAAGAAAGGTGGTGCTGGTTCTAACGATTGGATTTTATTGGCAGGTTATTTCACTTCTTTTGTTTTGAATTCTACTGTTCTTGGTCAAAGTATAGTTTATGATGGATATGATGGAAAGAAGAGGGAAGTTGAAAAGGCTGAAGCTGAAGCCAAGGAGAAGAAGATTGTTTAGAATAGTTACTTGTTAATTTGAATCACCAACTTTACTATATTTATTTATTTATTTAATTATGCCTTATATTATGTTATATTATATGTACCTATCTTTCTACTATACAATTTACTACTCTAGTAAATAATAGACTATTAGTATATATTAACTATGTTGAGCTCGATCTAATATTAAAATTTAGCCGGTAAAAATCTCGTTCCTGGTATTTTTTTTACGAGTATAACATATTGAGAATGAAACTGATTTGTAGAAAAAATTAATGACTTTGATCTTTCATCATTAACTTGGAACAAATCCAGATCAAAATAGGTGATACTATTTAGTCAACAACTAGTCTATAATAATGGTTCATACAGCAGAATACTTGCCTAGCACAGGGACCAACATTGGGTCGGTGTTACAAGGTGGTTATAACCATACTTTATCAAGAGAATGGCAACTGGAAAGACATTTAACCAAGAATATGTTTATTTTCCCATTATTTATAAGTGATGATCCTGAAGAAGAAACTCCAATTGAATCATTACCCAATATTAAACGATTTGGACTTAATAAATTGATTCCTTATGTAAAAACATTAGTTGATAAAGGATTAAGAGCCGTTATTTTATTTGGAGTTCCTTTGAAACCCGGTGTTAAGGATGAATTTGGAACTGCTGCTGATGATCCAGAAGGTCCAGTTATAACCAGTATCAAGGCTCTTCGTCATCATTTCCCTGATTTATTTATCATGTGTGATGTTTGTTTATGTGAATATACTAGTCATGGTCATTGTGGGGTATTATATGAAGATGGTTCAATCAATCGTGAAACTTCTGCTTTAAGAATTGGAGCAGTTGCAGTCAACTATGCTAAAGCTGGAGCCAATTGTGTTGCTCCATCTGATATGATCGATGGTAGAATTAAAGATATTAAAATTGGATTAATTAATGCTGGATTAGCTCATAAAACTTTACTTATGTCTTATTCTGCCAAATTTAGTGGAGGTTTATATGGTCCATTTAGAGATGCGGCTGGAAGTGCCCCCAGTCATGGAGACCGTAAGGCATATCAATTACCACCCGTAGCAGGAGGGTTAGCTCGTCGTGCTTTGTTAAGAGATATTGAAGAAGGTGCTGATGCGTTTATAGTTAAACCATCAACTTTTTATTTGGATATATTGGCCGATGCATCAAGATTATGTAAAGATTATCCACTTTGTGCATATCATGTCAGTGGTGAATATGCCATGTTACATGCTGCTGCTGAGAAGGGGGTTGTTGATTTGAAACAAGTTGCTTATGAAAGTCATCAAGGATTTTTAAGAGCCGGGGCAAAATTAATCATTAGTTATTTCACTCCTGAATTTTTAGAGTGGTTAGACAATTAATTTTCTTGTAAATAGTCTTTATTATTGTTACTATTAATTGTAATTATTATTATTATATTAAATCTTAGATATCTATCAGTAAATATGCATATATGTATAAATAAAGGAATGATTTTCCATTTAAGCGGCAATGGGTTCATTAGGTTTGTGGGATTCCTCCTCGGGGTTTTCTTCTTCTTGTTCTTCCAATTTATTAGTTGGAGCATTAGGCAATGGAACAGGTTCTTCTTCTTCTTCCACATTTGTAGTTGGGGCATCAGGTAATGCTACAGGTTTTTCTTCTTCTGTTGCAGGCTTGACTTCCAGTTTCTTAGGACCATTGACTTCCAATTCTAATTGAGCCAATTCATCATCGACTTCTAATTCTTCCAGATTTGTTAATCCATTTCCCATTCCTAATGCATCACTTATTTCATCAACTTTAACTCTTTCATCTTCTAAATCATCCAATACTTTATCAATTTGATCGATATTAAGTTGATTATTTAATTTCTTTAATACAGTATTTCCCTGTTGTAAACCATATAATACATCCTTTTCAATTAATTTAAATTCAATTGTTCCAATTAATCCTTCTAAATTATCTAATTGATCATAAGTTTTAGAAATGACGGATTCTTGTTGTTTCTTAGATCGTAAATAGAATTTGGCCTTATCTAGTTGTTTATTCTTAATGGCCACTTTAGCCAATTCCGATTGTCGATCAATAACAACCGTGATTCGTTTTTGATATTGTTTTAGCTTATCTCGTTGTTGTTTCAATTGAAAGATGGCCCTGTCTTGGGCTGTTATTTTGGGTGGTGCTGTGGATGCTTGTTGACCCATTATGAAGATGATGAGTGCTTATGAAATGAAAATAATGAATTCCCCCTTTAAAGTAATTGTTTGTATGGTTTGACTTGAAAAGGTATCAAGTTTTAAAAACTGTGGGTGATTTTTTGATAGTCACTGATTCGATTTGAAATCTATAATCAGCCATTTCATTTTTTTCTCCTTACCCTTTGATATTTTTTTCTTATCACAAGAGATTTTGATTTGCATAGCATGAGGATAGATATAAACCAATCTATGGTAAGAAACTTTTCAATTATATATATAAATCAATCAATCAATCTGTCGGTCGAGGTATAGTATATCAGTAAACTATATTCAAAAATTGGAATCTTGAATCAAATTGTGGTTGAATCATGAGTTGATAATACAATTAGAGTTTCTTCTACGGCAATATATATACATTTTTTTAGCAGCTAGTTTTTTTAGTAAATCAAAAATTATTGCATTCTTTAAAATGGAAATAGAAATTTATATAAAGATATAATTTAGAAGATATAGAAAGGTTTCAATCATATATATATATAATTGATTATAGTTAACTAAATCTGATTATATAAATATATAGTAATTATCATTCGTTCATATACTTCTCGATCCTCCTCATATGTAACCTAATGTAGCTTTTCTGAAAGTCAGAATAAGTAGCAACCAACATTTTAATTTAGCCAAGGGTAGGAGGAGAGAGAGATAGAGAGAGAGCTAAATTCAAAAAGTTTTTTATTAAATGGAATGAAATTTAATGATTTATTATTAATAGTTTATGGTAATGGGATGTTATAATGGGACGAATTGCTATATTATTATTATCGTAGTATGTTTTATATTGCCAAGTATTATATACTAAATGATGTATAGTTTAGATATATAATTCATTTACTTTATTACTATATTGACTACTTTTAAAAGATATATGTAAATACTTTTCAATTAGTAATATTTAACTGATTGATTATTAAACTAAAATGTATTCAAGAGTTTATATATACTGCGGCATGGATCTTTTGTTTTTTTTCAGCCCAGTTTTTTTCAATTTTCAAAAAATTTTGTTTGTCAAAGCTAAAAAGTTTAAAAAGGGATTTCATATTTTAATGTGTGAGTGTGTGTTGCCATTTTTCTTCTTGTTAGAAACTTAATTCATAAACTTTTTCCTTATAAATACATTTTTATCAATCCTAATATTTTTATATCATATTTCACCACCCTCCCCATCAATTCAATCATCAGAGGGGACTGATCAATCAATCGAACAGATTCGTTATACAAATATCGTTTCATTTAGTCTCTTTTGTCTTTTAATTGGATTCCATTCTTTCCATCCCTTCCCTTCCCTTGCCTTGTCTTGTCTTATTGCTAATAAATCCTTGACTTAAAAGAAGAGGTGTTTTGTTGATATATGCTTGTATATCCTTTCACCTTTTATTGTTAAAAGATCATCACTACTAGTTAATATTGTTGAATATTTATTTCATTGGTTTTAGGTTAATAGTCGGATACGTTACTTTTAACGACAAATCATCTTTTTTAAAAAAAACGGTCCTTCTTCCTTCTCCTGACTACTGATTTTAATCAAGTTGATTATCATTATTGATAATCGATTTGCAATTACTTTACTGGATCAAAGATTAGATATCATCCAATAAAGGACCTTAAACTATTGGTGTCTTATTACATTCATTCCCCAAATTTCCTTGTTTAATTTTTGTTTGGTTGATTACTTTAAGTAAAAGGGTCTTTTTTGAGATTTGTAATTTCATTTTTATTATTTCATTTTATTTTATATGTTGTCATAATTGTTATCCCATATCCATATTCATATTCATATCAAATTAATAATTATCAACTAAAAAAGTCATAGATTGAATTAAAATTATTATTATTATGTCGCCCACGAATTATTCAGTAAATGAGATCCCTCAATCAGGTGATCCAAATAGATCAAGGGATTATCTTCATACAAATCTCCCTTCTGCATCATTAGATATACCTGAACATTTATTACCTCAGGCGTTCCTTGATCAAAGGTTTCAACAGCAAGAGGTTCCCCATGTCCACCATAATCATAATCATCATCAGCAACAACAACATAATCAACAACTGAGTCATGGTCCACCGCAACCAGTACAACATCAATCTCAACCTCAATCTCAACCTCAACATCAGAATCAGCATCAACATCAACCACCTCCACATCCTCCCCAACATCAACAACCACAGCAACATGTACAACAACAACAACAAGCACCTCAACAACCACCTGTAATCTACCAAAGAAAAAACGCCCCTCCTCCATTACAATTACAACAAGGACCTATACCTGGTGGTTATCCTCAGAAGCAATATCCTCCAACTTTTCAACAACAACAACAGCCTGTTCCTCAAGGTGCTCCTCAGTTCAGTCCTCAAGGTGTTCCCCAAGGATTTCCCCAAGGCACTCCTCAGAGTGCCCCTCAAGGTGTACCTCAACTACAAGCTCGTCAACATCCTTACAGATTGAAAGTGGCTCCAGATGCAACTAAACCAGGATATAATTACCAACAACAAGCACAATCACAATCTCAATCTCAACCACCATCGCCTCTATCGCATATACAGCCCCAACCTCAGCTTAATAATAATAATAATAATAATAATAATACTAGATTCTACTCATCAAATAGTACTCCTTACCCAATTCCCGAGAGTCCTGATAGTGAGGTTCAAAACTATTCTCCAGTTTCAACTTCGGGCCCAGGCCCCAAAAATTTCCCATTCATACAAGGAGCTAATCATGGAAATAGAATAGCATCACAAGAAAGTGTGAATAGAAATTATCATATTGAGCATAAGGAACCTAAAGAGAATCAACCCCCTTACCCAATCTCATATAATGATCCTCAAGTACTTCCTCCTGTTCCATTCCTGTCTATGCAGTCTCAATACCAACCTCAACAGCCGCAACAACAGTTGGCCTATAAACCTATTCGTCAACCCCTGGTAGAAAGCTTACCAAATCCAAGATTACAACAGCAGCAACAGCAGCAGCAACAACAACATCAGTCATACCAACTTCTGCAAGCTCAACCTCAAGCTTCACATACGAGACGGGTTGCTACGTCTCCTAATTTACCTCATTATGTTGGGAATTCGGCTCCAACTACACCATCTTCATCCGTAAATCAAAATAATAACAATAGACAATTACAACAATCATCGTCGGAATCAAGAACTAGATCACTTAAATCTTCTTCTATGAACTATAATGAATCAAGATTACAACAACTGCAACTGTTACAACATCCACCTCCTACATCTTCAAACCAAAGATCGATATCCAGTGGGAATGCAAGTTCCACCTCATTACAACACTCAGGAACTCCCAAGTCAAAATCAACGACGTCGATTACTAGATTAGCTTCTTCAACAAGAAGACATAATTCATCAACTTCATTGGTTAGTTCGGGAACTAAATTGGATAGAAGTATTTCAAATAGTTCTCAATTTAAATCAGCTACAGGTAAATCAATCATACCTCCTCAACCTTCTGTTTATCCTGCCATATTATCAAAAGTTGCCAAATCATTTAAAGATAATATTACATTAGCAGTCAATACGAAGAATGGGTTGGTATGTCATGATTCATTTACAGGAAAGACTGCAGTTGATATAATTTGTGGTATTATTAGAACAGGTGATAGAAATTTAGCATTGTTATTAGGTAGATCCTTGGATGCTCAACAATTCTTTCATGATGTTACTTATTTCCATAGATTAAGAGATTCTATTCATGAAGTTTATGTTTTCAACCCTACTTTTAGTTATATTGATCTATACGTTGATGAAACACCTGCACCTGGTAGTGTTGATAATTCTCATCATGGCTCTTTTCTGGATTATAATCAAATGTTTCCTGAAGAACAAGCATCACCTCAACAACAATTACAATTACAACATCAACAGCAGCAGCAACAACACCAACAAAGACATGGATCTCATCCAATTTCTTCACCCAATCAACCACTTTTGGAAAATGCCGAATCAAGTACCTCCTTAAATAATATGTTAGGTCAGGAGTTAACTGAAAGTCAAGAAACTGGTGTTAATGGTGTTTTCACAATTTTAACTGATTGTTATTCACCAACATGTACAAAATATAAGTTATGTTACAGTATTGCATGCCCTAGAAGATTGGAACAACAAAGAAGACTTAATTTGAAACCTCAAGGAGGATTGAAACGAGCCGATTCTAGATTATCATTACATGAACCCGATGAAAACAAACAAACTTGGCATGATACTGTTGCCGAATCAGTCTTATCTAAATTGGATTCAGATGAAAAGACAAGACAAGAAGTTATATTTGAATTTATTTATACTGAACGTGATTATGTTAAGGATTTAGAATTTGTTACTGATTTTTATATAATTCCATTAAGAAATCCCAATCGAAATATAATTCCAGCTCATTATCGAGAAAATTTCATATTATTAGTATTTGGAGGAATTGGAGAATTATTAAAGGTTGCCAAAGGTTTTAGTGAATCATTAACTAGAAGACAACAACAACAAAAACCAGTAGTTGAAACCATTTGTGATATCTTTTTAGATAATGTTTCGAGATTTGATCCATTTATTGCCTATGCTGGGAATCATGTATTTGCAACTCATGAACATGAAAGACAACAACGTGTTAATGAACGTTATTTGAAATTTATTGACGAGACTAAGAGTAGACCCGAATCAAGGAAACAAGATTTAACATCATTTTTAATTAAGGCCGTTCAAAGACCAGCAAGATATCTTTTATTTATTGAGAAATTAATGAAATATACCAAGGAAGATAGTGCAGATTACAAATATTTAGTTAAAGTTGTTGATCCACTTAAGAAATTATTAGAACGAATCAATATTCAAACTGGTATTTGTACTGATCGTCAAAAAGTATTAGAATTACATAAATCATTGGGTGAAAAGATTTTAAAGGAAAGGTATCATTTCAAATTATCTTATAGTAATAGAATCATTTATCAAGCAAGTTTAACCAGAAAGAGAGATAATGAAAAAATCGAACTTTATTTATTTGAACATGCACTTTTATTAGTTAAATTGAAATTACAAAATAAGAGAACTCAAAAGAAAGTATTTGAAAGACCTATTTATTTACCATTATTATTTATTAATGGTGGTTATGATATTCCAAGTCAAAAAACAATTATGAATCATAGATATAATAATTCATTAGTAACTGATAATAGTGGAATAAAATCAAATAAATTAGATCGAACTGAACTTAATAATTTTAATAATTATAGTACTAATAGTTATACTAATTTGAATTCCAATTCCAATTCTTCAGCATCAAAATTACAAATCAATTTCCTTGGAATGGGAGGTATACCTGCTCATTTTAGTTTATTTGCATCGGATATTGCTGTTCAAAATCAATTATTGAGTCAAGTTTATAATCAACAAAAGAGATTGATTGATAAATATGATTTATTTTCCATTTGTAAATTTGAAACAAGAAGATTTCATGGTAATAATAAAATCAATTGTGCTGTACCATGTTATGGAGGTAAGAAATTACTTTATGGTACTGATACAGGAGTTTGGGTATCAACAGTTAGATCAATTAGTGCTACATCGAATGAAAAGATTTGTTCTGATCCTACATTAGTTATTAGTAAAGTTAATGTTACCCAAATTGAAGTTGTTGTTGAATATTCCAAATTATTTATTTTGAGTGATAAAGGATTATATGAATTTGAATTATCATGTACTGATTCATTAGATCATATTAAAAATACTAAATCAGGTAAGAAATTATTAGATCATGTATCATTTTTTAAGACTGGTATTCATAATTTCAAAATCTTAGTTGCTGCATGTAAAACAGGTAATACTCATTCAATAAGTGTATTTGAAGTTTCACCATCTAATAAGAATAAAAATAAGAAACATGAAATTCCTGAAATTAAAGAAATATCATTTAGTTCTGATCCAATTTCTATATCATTTTTAAAGACACAATTATGTATTGGATGTACAAAAGGATTTGAAATCATATCATTAGAACATAATAAAAAGGAACCTATTTTAGATGAGGCAGATCCATCCTTAGATTTTGCTACTCAACGAGAATCAGTAACTCCATTGGCTATTCATCGATTAGGTAAAGAATTTTTATTATGTTATACTGAATTTGTATTTTTAATTAATAAAAATGGTTGGAGATCAAATCATGAATGGGGATTTAAATGGGAAGGTATTCCTCAGAATGTTGCCTTATTTTTCCCATATTTATTATCATTTGAACCAAATTTCATTGAAATTCGTGATTTACATTCGACAAATATATTAAGAGCTTTAGTTGGAGAAAATATTCGATTCTTACATTCTAATGAACATGAAGCCTTATATGCTTGTGAAGAAAATGGATATGATATCATTGTTTCTATTGATTTCTTAAATTTAAAGCAAAAACCCAATGGGAATGCATCTTTAGGTGGTAATGGACCATCAAATCCTTCAACCCCAACCTTGACTTCAACCATAACTATGGGTAGTACAGCAAGTGTTGGAACTCCTACTGAAAGACTTTCTTCTACTCCATCATCTAATAAGAGTATTACATCTACACCCACTACCTTGGCTGCTCTGGGCCATAGTACATTAATCTAGTATAATAGCCGAAACATCTACACTTACATTTATATTTAGTATATATATATATATATATATAAATAACATTTTAATTCATAGCTAAGTAAAGTAAAGTAAAAATAGCAAACGCGTATATTATTTTGTAGTTTCCATATATAATCACATGAATGGAAATTCTTTTGGAGAGGCAAAACCACCAACCGATGAAAAAAAAAAAAACTTTTGTTGTTGTTGATTTTGCGAAGCAACAGTAAAAAAAATTATTGATCTTTTGATAGGTGACCCAAGACGACGATAGAAGAAGGACAAAGAGAACCATGTCATCCGCATTATCATCATTCGCGTCTGTTATCGAAGTGTCGAGACCTAGTATCGAACGACCATTTGGTATACACTTGTGGCCCATTTTCTCATATGGATTCGAGAAGGTTGTCGGATACCTGGCCGATGACTTTGAATTCATTTATCATCAAACCTTCTTAGCCAATGGATTACATGCTATCTCGATCATTGTGGTGTATTACTTGGTTATCTTTGGTGGGAGATACTTGATGAATGAATTTAAACTTTCTGGATTCAAATTGAACTTTTTATTTCAATTTCATAATATTTCATTAACTTTAATTTCATTAACTTTATTATTATTATGTATTGAACAATTAACACCTATTTTATATTATCATGGTATTTTCTATGCTGTTTGTGATAAGAATTCATTCACTTCAAGATTAGTTACATTATATTATTTGAATTATTTAACAAAATATTTGGAATTAATTGATACTGTATTCCTTGTTTTGAAAAAGAAAAAATTATTATTTTTACATACTTATCATCATGGAGCCACTGCTTTATTATGTTATACTCAATTGACTGGGTCTACTTCAGTTGAATGGGTTCCAATTACTTTGAATTTGGGTGTTCATGTGGTTATGTATTGGTATTATTTCTTGAGTGCCAGAGGTATTAGAGTTTGGTGGAAAGAATGGGTTACTAGATTTCAAATCATTCAATTTTTAATTGATTTAGTATTTGTTTATTTTGCTACTTATACTCATTATGCATTCAGATATTTCCCTTGGTTACCTCATGTTGGAGATTGTCATGGAAGTGAATTGGCTGCCTTTTATGGATATTTGATTTTAACTAGTTATTTGGTCTTATTCATTTCATTCTATATCAAGGTTTATAAGACTAAAGGTGATAAAAAGGCAGCATCAGCATCATCAGCAGTGAAATCATCTGAAGAGACTGTTTCTGCTACCACCACCAGTTCAACTGGATCCAAGTCTCCAAAGGGGAAACTCAAATCCAGAAAAGCATAGATATTATTTATTAGACGGAAAATGCTAAAAAAAAGGATGGAGAAGAAGAAGCTGTAGATAATGATAGATGTTATTTTCATTAATTAATGTTAATAACAATCATAAAAAATTAAATAAATAAATATATATATATATGAATCAAATAATATAAATTAACTAATTAATAATAAAAAGGAATGGAAAACCAAGTAGTATAAGGATATTTTTGCATCCAAGGATGTGGAGAAGGCTTTTTGGGTAAATTTCATAATATGTATGTGTGCATGGGCCTTTTCTTTTTTTTTTTTTAATTTGCCTATTTCTAACATTAATTAAAGAATTTCTTAGGGGTTTTACGGATGGGAAGTCAGACTCGAGAGTGATGATTAGACTTGGTAATGAGAGAAGAGTGTAAAGAGAACTAGAATTGACATTGACAAAATGGTAATTGTAAACAAAAACATTTATATGAAGAGAAAAAATACGGTTTTTAGCAATGGAGATAAGGGGAGATAGAAAACAAAAAATCATGGCGTAAATACAAAGGTATAAGAATAACATACCATTTATGGGAGAGGAAGGAAGAAAGGAAGGAAGACTGAATGAAACCGGAACGGGGGATATAAAAATTCATTCTCAAAAAAGCCATAAAAAAATAAGAAAGTAAAAAATTTGGGAAAAATCGTAACCTATTTCGAGAAATAAAAATTTTTTAATGGCCAGGCCAAATTATGAAAATCTCGGCGACAATTATTTTAGTGTAAAGATTTACTATAAATGATTAAAAGGTAGAAGAAAGAGTATATATGATAATAACATTCCATAACTAGGTGGGATTTTCCTTTCCCTCGAGGAATTGGTAATTTTCTTGTTTTGCTCTGGGATCGATCAGACAACAGTGATAATGAAAGATCCTGTGAAAGATATGTTACTGTTTATTGGATAATAAAGACAAATTACCTCAAGATCAAAAGATTTAAAATAAAAAGATTATAGAGCCGTTTCCAAAGTAATTGGTCTCGGAGAACAATAATAATGAGATAATAAATAAATAAATAAATAAATAAAAAAAATCGTAACACAATCCCTAAGAATGAAAATAAAAATCCCCACCATAAGGCTTTTACTTATATATATATATATATATGAAATTCTAATTATATAATGGACAAAGACAGAGCAAAAGTCAAGACCGGTAATTCCATAAGGAGATAAAATTTATTCTAAATTTTATTTTACTAAGATGTTTGTCATCTCTCTCCCCCATAAAAATTAAAATAGTAAAACTATCAGTAAGTAAAGTATGTCCGGTGGAGATACCGATAATTAGCGGAGTTTATCCTATCATCAACCTAAGAGTAACTACGAGTTACAATTCAATCTTATGGATTCAATCATGATTAAGATAATCCAGTATGACCGGCCGAAGATAAGTTATAAAAGATATATAGTTTTAAATACAATAGAAAAAGGAAATTATAGAATAGAATAAATACGATTAGTAATCTAATAGGTTAACAATTAATGGAATTAACGATTGGTGAAAATGGTGGGTTAAGGAATTAAAAGGAAGGAAGACAAGGAATAGAAATGAAATGAAATGGAAATCGAGGAAAGTAATATTTATACGGTAATAACATTAATTTCCCCGTATTTCTGGATATTCAATGAGTCTTTTTTTTAATCATCGTCACCACTACCTTCAACTTCCCATGAAATCAAACAGACAGACTGAGTCTTTTTAAAATCAATCAAATCGATCTTTTTTTTTTAATAACCCCTATTCCTGATATGAAAGGTTACACTGAGTGGAAAAAAAAAAGTTTTGCAATTTGAGATCTTTTTTTTCCATTTAGGAGAGCGAAAAAAAATCTCTCGCCCTGCCTAATTATTTTTTTTAACGAATTGATTGATCGATCGATCGATAATCAACAGTCAAATAACAGGCTGTAATCAATCCTGGCTATATGTTGGGCTGAGTACTGTTTCATGTTCTCATATAATAAGTAGCAGAATAGAGGAGGAATACCTTGGTAAAAAAAAGAAAATGTATAATTGCTGTAATAGTACTTTTGACCCGACTTTAAAAGTACTCGGTACATTTTTATCCACCGAGCGGGACCGACCGATTCACCTCAAAAAGAAAAAATTATTTGATCTAGTGGGTTTATTTACAAATTTGAACTGAAACTCAATTTTAGGGGAAACGGCTGAGACGGAATATATATATTTAATTGCCCTGTCCGTTAAAAAGCCTGTGCGACATTTCTCATCTGTGTTTAACAAAAAAAATTGTAATATGTCGCGCTCGGGTGGAAGAGACATGCTATGACCGAACCGATTAGAAACAGATTACAAATAATTTTACAGGTTAATAAAATTGTTTTGTGTCACAATGGTGACAAAAAATTTCTGAGGGCTACGGCTGTAACTGAAAACCTTTCAATAAAGGAAATGGAAAACAAACAAACAACAAAAAATTATTCAAAAATATCCGGATCCGGTACTACTCTCTAAAGAAAGGAAGAAAAAGAAGTTAGCCCAGCGCAGCCTAGTCCAGCCCTGCCCCAAACAAAAAAAACAACCTCCGCCTAGCCCTGCCCTGCCCTGCCGTGCCCAGCCCAGTCCCGCACTTTCACCAAAAGATTCTCTCCTTAGCCTAACTCACAAACAATAATGGGGATCCCTCCCTATTCAGGAATACTAATTTTTTACAACTAAACACAAATAAATAAAAACTATATATATGAAAACCTTACCCTCCAAACTCTTTTTAATTCATTACCTAGTCTGATATTTCATTTTACTTTAGAATACTTTTTCATGTTTTACTAAAAGTTAAACAAGTCTATATATATATACTACTACTACTCAACATGAACTCGTTATTGTCTTATCATTACCCTGTGCAACCACAACCACAACCACAATCATCTCAACCTCAGAGTCTTTATGGAACTTCTACTACTGTGCCTCACCAAAATAATTATTATGGCCGTCAACCTTCACCTACTAGTAATCAACAATCCATAACCAATAATAATATCAACAACAATACTACGAAATTACCATCGATTCAATCATTGGCATTACCTACTACATCTACTTTACCTCCTTCATCTCCATCATCATCATCATCATCTAGTCAAGTTATGATGTTACCACCATTATTACCAACCAGAGTTAATTCTGTCTCTATTTCGGGCTCACTGAGTGCGAATGCGACAACGACTGCAGGTCCATCTTTACCAACAAACATTAATACTACTACTTTATCAAACTATTCACCATCTTATACCACCAGTTCTACAGTTATCACTAGTAGTAGTACCGCTACGTCAGTAAGTCCTATAAGTTCTCCCAATTACTATCAAGGAGAATATCAACGTCAACATATTCTTCTTCAACAATCACAATCACAATCAAATCATCAAAATAATAAAGTAAAACAAGAAGGACAAGTATTCTTACCCCCTCCTCCATCAATAGCCCCTGTCTCGAGTCCATTATCGTCGAATGAGGATTCAGACTCGAGTTCTTCTTCGGGAAACAACAACAATAATGATTCTGTCACTAGTTCGGACACTTCTAATTCGACAATAGGTAAGAAATGGAAACCAAGAAAGAAGAGACAGTGTCCCGAATGTAAACTTTATTTTTCTAATTTGGCAACTCATAAATCAACTCATTTAAAACCAACTTCTCGTCCTCATATTTGTAAATATTGTGATCGAGGTTTTGCAAGATCAAATGATTTATTCCGTCATATTAAATGTCATTGGAAGGAAATTGGTAGTGATAAGGGTCAATTCAAATGTCCATTCAAACAATTGGACTCTACTGGTGCTTCATCAGAGGCCGATTCAGAGGGTGCTACTACTACTACTACTACTACTACTACTACTGAACATGATAATTGTTGTCATCAAACAGGGATCTTCTCAAGGTGTGATACATTCAAGAATCACTTGAAGGCTATTCATTTCCAATACCCTAACGGTACCAAGAAGGATCAACGAACCAAGGTGGCGGGTAAATGTAGAATGTGCCAAGTACAGTTTGATAATGTGGATGATTGGTTGACTAATCATGTGGAGAAGAACCAATGTCCTTATTCAGTCAATGTTATGGTCAAGGGATATGATTAAAAAAAAATGGAGTCAGATTACAATTTGGTGTAATTTGATGATAAATCAAGAGAGAAACTGTGTATATATTATGTGTATATGTGTGTTATATATGTCCAAGGAAAAAGGACATTCGGTCAAGTTTTTAAAAAAAGAAAAAATTGGGTCTATATTATTATTATTATTATTACCTTTATAGATTTTTGTATTACGATTGGTTACGGTTATTTATGTATGTTATTATTATTATTATTATTAAATTGTTGACCAGTTCATTGGTCTTTCTGTATTACCTTTAGTAAATTGAATATATAGGTCAAATTTTTTACTTGGATATTGATCGATATAGGGAAAGTTTCTGCTGCTGCCTGCTAACTATTAGCAATTTTCTCGGTCTTAGCTTTTTTTGCCATTTCTTGTCTATTCTGGATATGACAGGTTTTTTTTCTCTCTTTGCTTACAAAAGCGGTTGATGCGGCGGAATTTGAAAAGGTCTGTGATATCAGGACTGTACCTTCCTCGATTCATTCATCTTATATCCTTTTATTACCATGTTTTGCAATGAAAATTTATCCGTATTCAATAGTATACTGGAATCAAATCTCTTCTCCATTGAGAAATCCTCGAGTACTTTAAAAATTACGAGAGAAGACAAATTCCAGAACTTTCTAAATCTTCAAATACTCTGGACACTCGTTTCTTGGTGGCAACTTAGTTAAGCTTAGTAGTAGTGATGGTTTTTGAGACCATGAAAACTATAGACTGTGTTTTTTTGCCTGTGAAGTTTCATAGACTTTGTATGAAGTCTAAGTAATCTCTCTATACTTTATTATTCAACTCAACCCAACTCAGCTCCCCTCCCTAAACAAATAAGAACTCGGGCATAAGTGGACTTGTAAGAAGTCCAACACTATTATCATAGTACGTACATACATTATTTATTATATATTGATACCATATATTAACGTTTACCTAAGCGGAAGTTTTTCAATTTTTTTAAATTTATTTTTTGGGTTGGGTTGATTTTGCATCTGTTGGTTGTTTTTTTTTTTTTTTACTTCCGAGCCTCGTTCAAATTTGTTAAAACACATGTATAAGATAACCCTTAAACATCAATTCAATTCAATTCAATTCAATTCCTTTTTCTGCAACCTTTATCATCCATAGCCTTCAGTGTTTTAGTATATATCAATAATGAGTATCCTTAAAAGCATAGCTAAGTACACTTTCATAGCGTTCCTCGTCTCGACTTATAAAACTTTACCATTTGCTTACTTTATTCGATTCTTTTATCATGTTATTTGGAATTGGTATTTTACTCGGTCAGCTTACCTTCTGAATAAGAGACAAAATACTCATGCCTTACCCCAAGGTTTGTTTAGTTGGGTCACTCTCGATACCCGAGTCTCCCCCTTGGAAATTGATATGTATATCCATAAATCCAATTCGACTTATTTCCTTGATTTGGATATTGCCAGAACAAAATTAATTATTAAAGTTTTCCAAAATACTTGGTGGAATCATTATGATAATATTAGTAAAGAATATAAGGCGACGGGGTTTAATAATTTACCTTATGCCCCCATAGCCACCGTCAAATGTTTCTTTAAATCTGAATTAAGAGTTTATCAACCATTTCAAGTTAAATCAAGAGTTTTCGCCTGGGATTCAAAATGGCTCTTTGTTATTTCGAAATTCGTTACTAAATCAAAAACGGGGGAGAAGATTCATGCCATAGCCTTGACCAAATATGTTTTTAAGAAAAAGGGGAGGATTAGTATTAGACCCGAGGAAATGATTAAAGAAGCTGGCTTCTATAATGATGAGGTGGTTGCCCAGAACAAAATCAATTATGAATTGGTTACTCATTTAGTGTCAACTGAAAATTTAGAGCAGTTGTTATAGAATTATTATAATATCAATTTTATCTATTATGTCTTAGACTTTATACTTAATTATTTATTTATTAATTATACTTTATTAATTTATTTTTTTGCTTATGCTAAACCAAATCCTTCATGACCTTCAGTAATAGCCAACAATAATGAACCTCGTAAAGTCTCATATGTTTCATAAGATGGTAAATCAATTTGATTGAAACAAGTATGAGAAGATGGTAACCTTTCAATTGATCCATAATCTCGATGAATACTAAATTTACATGTTCCATTGGCTCCACTCAATTCTTTAAACCCATTCAATGGTACTTTGGATGTACCAGTAGCAAATTGTAACAATTTGGCTCGTTCTTCATTATCAAATGACTTCACAGCTCTCCAAAACCATTGGATTTGGATCGATGATGCAGAATAATTACTGTAAACAGTATGTTGTTGCCAATCACTAACATTAATATCGGGCAATCCGGAGATTAATAATTCTAATTCTTGTTCATCAAATATCGAAACTAAATCCTTAGAAATAATTTCATGGAATCCTGTTAAGAAATTATCCATTTGCTCCGCCACCGAAGTTTGCAATCTGTATTCAACCACTTTTTTAACATATTCATGCTTGTTTTCTTCACTGACTGGAATATTTCTTCCATTAGGTATCAAATCAATAGTTTTATGTTCTCCATAATCATCAGTTTCAACCGAAAAATCTTCAGTAATAACATCAGTAATATCATTTTCTAACATCCACATTAATGATTTGAAATATTCTAAATCTAATGTTTCCATATCTTTCAAACTTACGGGAATACTTAAAATCCGTTTATAGACTGCTCTTGAAAAATGACAATCCAAAAAGCTACCATCATAAATGGCTTTACCAATAATTCTTCCAATAAACTTAAAGAATGATAAATGTTCAGGATTGATATATGATGTTCTATTTGGATGGAAGGTGGTCTCGTCAGATGCAACAGGTGTGAATAATGCATAATCAGGATTAAACATTTGTCTGGATAATACTTGATACCATTCACGAGTGACCCCTCCAGCATCAACACCAGCTTCTCCTTTGAAATTAATTTCCAAATGTGCCTTTCTAAATTCTTCACTGGATTTAAAAAATAATGATTTATAACTATCCAAAAATACTTGATCTCTTCTAATATTAATTGCTAATTTGGAATATTCATCCTTATTTGTATGAATCTTCCTATCAAAATAATTCTTCTTATTATCAAATTCTAAAACTCTTGGATTACGAACTAACATTCCAAATGGACCACTCATTAAATTTGGATTGGTTCTAACCATTTGATTCAAGATTTTCTTATGTTCATCAGTAAATGAAAAGAATAAACTTTCAATTGGTTCTTTACTAAAATCAATTTTTTTAGCTTCATACTTCATGACAACTTCCTTCGAATTACTCAATTCTTTGACCTTACTATGTTTACATACCACCATTAATGCTTCAATTAAGGGTAATAAAGCAGTTGCAACATTGGATGAATATGTCTTTTCTTGTAAAATTCTTAAACAATCACTTAATGCATCCCATAAACTTCCTAATGCCAATTTTTTATATAATCCAGTCAATTCCTCGATTTCATCTTTAAATTCTTCATCCTTCTCTTTAGATTCATACATGTAATCTAAAGCTGTGAAAATTCTTAAAAGTTTTGATTGATCTGACAGAGCCACACTAAACTTAGAAAGTGAATTACTTTCTATATTATAAGTATCAACTGATCTCAATTCTTGCGACAAAACTTGTAAATCATTGATTATTGTCGTACCTAAAGCTGTTGCTTGCTCTGATAATTCTAATGAAAAAATCCTCTGTGCATTCGGTAAAACTGATAAATTTTGCATGGCACTTATGGTTCTTCTAAAAGTAGCATTCGAACATTCATTGGCTGTCAATATTTGAATTAATTGACGATAATTATTATCAGGTATAACTGGAGCAACAAACAATTTACCTTCACGTTTGTTTAAAGTGGGTAATAATTTTGTTGAAATTTCCATAACTCGAGCTAATATATCCATAAATGTTTGATCATTCTTAACTAAATTATTCTCCAATAATCTTAATAAATAGTTAATTGAATATTTACTTTCTTTCAAAGCTTCTGCACTTGGTTTAGATCCTTTAACCTTCTTGGAAATTAAAGGATTTTCATGTTCTGTTAAAAGGAAATATCTTAAATGGATATTTCTTTCTAAAATATAATCCATTGCTTCAATCATTTGAATACCAACAAAAAGTGTTGTAGAACCAACTGGCAATTTAAACTGTTGTTTGTTTGAATCTTTGGCTTCGGTATTAATGGCATGACCCAATGCTTTAAAACTGATCTGCGAATAAATCTTCTCAACTGATTTTTGATTAAGCAAGCCATCATGTATTATTCCTATCAATAGGCAAATAACTTCAACTCTTGTTTGTTTGTTACGACAAATATATTCTAAAGTAGTGTAAATCGATTGACGTTGAGTGACAGTTAACGGAGCAAACAATAAACGAATGAGTGAACATACACCTGCACGATCCAACAATGGAATATAGAGAATTTTTCTATTACTTTTCTCTTTTGGATTATCAATTCTTTCAGGTTCGGCTTCCTCGTGTTCATCACCTTCTTCGTCTGCATACTCGTCGTCAAATGACATTTCCCCGAATGAATCTTGTTGAAGAATTTCTTCTCTAATCTGATCGGGTAAAGCCGCCAAAAAGTCTGGGTCAATTTCTCTAGTTTCGGTGCCAGTGCGGGCAGCGTTAGCCCTTCTTTCACGAACATATTGAGTAAATACTTCTTCTCTCATATCATCAGGTAGAGCCTCAAAGAATTCAGGATCTATATCAGTACCACTGATGTCTACTTCTCTCTCTCCTATACGAACCATTACAGGATCACGACTGTTATCATCATCGGGAGATTCTGCCAACTCACGTTCTTTGAGTTCTTGTTCTTTTCGCTTTCTTTCTTCTACTTCTTTCAATTGGATACGCTCTTCTCTTTCCTTTCTCGCCTTTTCAGCTGCTTCCTTCTTCTTTGCATACAATTGAATACTATCTTCCTCTATTCCCTTGATTATTGCAGGTATAACTCGGCGACCTAATTCTTCTCTATCGTAAGGGTAGAAATATCTCAATGTCTCAAGCCAACGATCTCTAGTTGATTTGATACGCACCTCGTTTTGGGAAGAATTAGGAAATTTATGATTTTCATGACGAGATAATATACTCTCGAAGACTCGTCCAAGTGAGTTAGCTCCGTTAGTGGATTCGGCGCCATCAATTTCGATGGAAGCACGTATTCCTCCCAAGCTATCCAACAACACTGCAAGAGCCGGTGTGGCTCTTCTTAAACTTGGAGCGGTGAAGAGAGTATTAAGGCCCTCTATTCTATCCCTAGATGAAGTAATACCATTTGTAAAAGCATGCGAATTTTCTTCAGAGATTTCTTCGTCAGATTCTTCTTCAGATGCTGCTGACCAAGAATGTCGTCTATTTCTACTGGATCTACCAACGATTTCCTCGTCCATCTCATCGATATCTTCGTCATTTCTAAGGGAACGCATTAAGCGCATAAATTCTCCAGTGTGATTGTGCTCACCAGAAGTCAAAAATTCTCCATTTTCATCTTGAGATTCAAGATCTAACTCATCAATGATTTCGATATCATCGTCATAACCTTGTTCGGAGTCATAATCACCAACTTCGGAGCTATCTGATTCATCAACATCAATACCATATCTTTCCTCCATAGCAGAATCATCACTTCGATCATCGTCTTCGTCGTCGTCATCATCATCAAGTTCATCATCTTCATCGTCATCATCCAAATCTTCCAAGTCTGAAAGTCCAGACGATCCATCGTCAGATTCAGACAATTCTTCTTCAGAGAGTAATACTTCAAGAGGACCTTCCTCTTCGTAAAAGTCCAGTTCCTCTTCATCTTCACTGTCAAAGTCCACATCATACATTCCTAAGGTAGAATTACGAAACAAATCAGGCGTTTCATCTCTTGCATCGTCTTCTTCAGGCACAATATCATCTTCGTCTCTCTCATCCTGATGTTCGTATTCAAACTGCTCTTGGAAGCGAGTTTTAATTTTCCCTAACGAGGTGATCGTTTTCAATGCTGCTTTCACAATCTTGTCTATTTCTGGGAAATTTAAATCAAGTCCAGCAAGTATGCTTGTGATAACCCCAGGTATCCCTTTATCAGAAGCCGCTTTTCCAATATAGTATTGATCATATTTCACAGCCAGCTTGCTTGTTATTTGCAGACTTTGAAGATACTCACCAGATAATACAACGCCACATAATTCAAAAATATCTAGCAACTTTGAATAACGACTAATTGTTAAGGACAGTTGGGAAATTGTTTCTCTTAAAATTTTATGAAGTATATCAATGAAGTATCTACGAATAAAAGCCATGTCAAAATCTTCTTTCTTTGGATCTGGAGTATTATCTTCATCTACGATTGGAGTGGAAAGTAAAGTATAAAGTGCCAACTTTCCAAGTTGTGAAATTTCATTATGTCTTTCATACTCTGCACCACTTGATTTCTCCAATTGCCTAGTTTGAATGAGTTGATATATGAAAAAGTTAAAAGCTGTTGAACGGGGCTTCAATTTTTCGTTTTCTACCTGCTTTTTGGAGAACGTTATAAATTCAAGCTTGCACTGCTTATATGACGCAAGTAGTTCGACTATTGCACTAAGGAGGAAATGTGCATACTGATAACTAGTGTTAGCAAAAATTTGTGATTTATCTTTCTTGTCTGATCTAGCTAAGATATCATCACTTTCTGAAACTTCGAGCCAAGCGGAGGATTTAATCACACCCATCAACTCATTTAAAAGTACATTCATAATACCACTTGAATCAACGCCTTTGTCTTGAACATTTTCATCATCAATTATAGTACCCTCGGCATCTGCCATTTCGACGTCTTCCGACTCGATATGGACAGATTTGACTTTGCTTATGTGCAATCCCTCAAAGAAAGACCCATCATAACCTTCAAATCTAATATCTTTGTTGAAAACATCAACATACGTCTCTGAATTTCTGAAGATCAAAGGAATTTGCTCTTTCAAGCAATATTTAAGCTCACGCGTCTTGCTAGCTTGAAACTGTGCTGAAATATCGTTAGCAAAGACAACTTTTAAAACATCTGGTGTTTCAAAACATCTTCTAATAAGAATGACTAATATAGAATTATAATATGGAATCTTTGTAGAAACCTCAGTATGAGTTTTAGGAAAGGAGATTAATCCTCGTAATAATTCTGAAGAGCCGATCCGGGTGGCGTGCCCAGGTTCTTTGGAAAATAGCACCAACAACCTAGCAATAGAGTAGATAGTATTATAGTTTTCAATTTTACCTGCATCGATCCCCATTAAATCTTCAAAAATTAGTTGTTTGAATTCGTCACTCAATAAGTAGGGTACGCTTAAGCCATTAAAATAGGCACTATCGTGCTTTGATACCTCTGGAGAAGGAATAGTGCTATAGATCAACATTTGTTCAATAATAGTAAATGCATGATGACAATATTCGTCATTTAAGTTTGAATAGTCTATAATCATTTCATCTGAATAAAACTGTAGAAACCTTTCAAAAATTATTGAATTGGCACGGGCAGCTCTCTCATTCTTCAAAAGTTGAGCAAGCAAATGCACGCTTGCAGCTGCAGCCTTATGGTGACGATCATGTTCCACAGCTTCTACCATCTTATGAAACACATTCTTTACCATATCCTTCGAATCAGCATTGATCAATAGAAACATCTCGGCAATTGATTGGACTGCTTTGGGATATAGTTTTGCAAATCTCATCCATTCATCAACAAAAATGTCCTTCTCTGAAAGCCTAAAGTATCGAAGCTCAGCGCATGGTCTGTATTCATCTTGTGGTTTAAAATCAAAGTCAAAATCCGAGTCTTCTAATTCTTTGGCATACAGCTCCCACGCTTCTGTACTGACATCTAATTGAGTACAGCCTCTCCAGTTATCTTTCGTGATGTTTCTGATATCATTATCGTGCCTGAAAAAATGCTCCGCTTTCGAGGCTGACATACCTAATGCAATCAAGCATTGGATTTGATCAAGAGGTGGTGAAACATTTTCTGGAGATAAGGGAATAAACTCTGCGTCTGTATACTCTTTTTTTCCTAAATATACATGCAACCCAATCTGCACAACCTGTTCAATAATTGGTGTCGGGATGACACCATGAACGTCAATAAATTTTGGATCACTGAAGTTAGAATCCGAACCAACAATTTCCTTTAAGAGATCAGCTCCTATCAACCGGATCTGGATTAGCAAAGATGACGTAACCTTATTCTCGATCTCTTTTTCAAATCCTTTATGGAAGAAAAGTTTAGCAGATGAAAAGTTTGGAAGGCTTTCATTATTCACGGATCTCACAAATATTGTTAAAATATGACTTAGAACATTTTTCAGAATACTGGCATCAGCAGTACTTATGTACTTTATATCACTAGTTTCTTTTATTTCCTCTAGTGGTAATTCTAACATGTGCTTCCATAAAACATGCGCAATATTCTTTAATTTTTCATAAAACCCCTCCTGGAAAAGAACATATGCCAATGAAGTTTGCAAGAACGTTTTACCTCTCTCTGTTTGAGACAACACAAACAAACTTATACTTGTGATTCCTAAAACATAACATCTCTGGAAATAAGGGTTCACAAAGTTTCTGTCTAAAGCTGATGAAATCGAAGATCCAAGTTCAAGAGTAAGACTGACAGCACCTCGTCTCCATGCTATCTGATTGTAATCGTGTCTTTTATGCATACAAACTCTACCAATAGCAGAAAGTAGTTTCGATATTGAATTTTGCAAACGATTGTTTATGAATCTCAATTGAAGAGTGTTTTTCAATTTCGGTCCAAATTTCAAATTTGGATTCTTTTCTGACTTGTCAATAGATTTTTGGAAGGGATCTTTCTCAAAAATAGGCAACGGAGGTTGATTACTCGTCACGTCCAATGGTGGACGAGACTTTTCTTCGGCATCTATTGGAACTTTTGACCTAATTAAGATGTCTTCAACGACGGTTTTCTCTAATAAACGAACCAAGTCAGTAACAATATCTGTATCAGCAAACAAGTTAACAATTTGTAAGTATCTCTCATGAAACAATACAGGTGGGTCTATATAAGTCAATGACAATACTCGCAATACCGCATTTAATATATTCAACTCCTTCATAAACTTGGTGCCCGATATCTCATCTTGACCAAATGTCAAAATAAAACTGTTGTCGTTATCCTCGTGATTCAAATACTTTTGAATCAATGGTGATTTAAGTCTTTTTGACAATGACTTCACAATCAAAGGTAAACCATATGCACGATCTTCGTCATCAAATGACTTTAAAACTGCTATAAATTGATCAAACCCGCTGGAAAAAATATAATCAAATGGGGCATCCTCTAATTCAATGAATGCCAACCACCTTTCAAACTTGATCACTTCTGTTGCTCCTGATCCCCATTGGTTTTCTTGTAATAATCCACCAAGGAAAAAGTACAAATTATCATAAGTATACCCAGCTTCTGACAGTTCCCAACTTTTAATAAGTTCACCCTCCTTGTCTTCGATATTCTCAAACTTCGATAAATATAGAGGTGAACCAGTTGGATTACTGTAAAACCTGACACCTTCTAATGGTGCATTATTTATAAAATTCTTCAACAATGCATTAGTAGCTTCAAAAACTACTGGTTTTAAAGACGTATGATGTCTTCCCAATTCATCAAAAGAACAACCAAGACTTGTGGACATATCAGCTTTCACCAAAACTTTGGCAAATTTGGGAACGGATAATGATGAAATATATTTTTCAATAGTTTTAGTAGCAAGAACTTTTTTCATGCCATCTTTATTTAAACAAATTGCTCCAATAACTTCTGGTAAAGACATAAGTAAATTGGCAGAAGGTAAAAAGAAACTTTCATAATTGTCTAGTATAGTATCTACCACACCAGCCTCATTCAATATTGAAAATGCTGTTGGTTCATTATGAATGATAAAGAAAATACAATCTAATGTGAGTGACAATATCGATGCACCAAAAGTTTCTGGGTGGCACATGATTGTTTTGAAACTAGTTAACAACGGAGAATCAAATAAATTTCTCAATCTATCACCATAATCTGCTTGGATCAAATTTTCTACCAACTTAAGCAAATTCTTAATATATGTAGCTTGATTATATGAAATATTGTAATGTACTTCCACATCTCTGGGTGGTCCACCCTCATAGCCGACATTCTCTAATGCAAACTCAACTTCATATTTAATAGTTTCAATCAATAAATTGAATCCATCTTTATCTGCAAACTCTTGATATTGTTGGGGAGCTGTTGACAAGTATGCAGCAGTGAAATGTACCGCAGTCGAACATGTCCTTCTATACTTTGATTTTAAATTAAAGAAAGATAATAGATCATTGAGTATACCTCCTGCTGTTAGTCTATTAATCAATGGTTTGCTTTCAACTAAACTACCAACAACATTGAAAAATCGTATACTTGCCCATTCAAAATAATCCGGATCTTCTTCTCGTACTTGTTTATTAATATGCCTCAAACATTGATAAAATAATCCATGACTAACATTCGCACTTAAACATCTTATAATATCACTACCCCAAACCTTTTTCAATGAAATGCATTCCAAAGATCTAAGAGTAGCAAACAACATTGCTTCGTCGACTTTCTTGCTGTTCTCAGGATTAATGATTTCCGCTAAGAACGTAAAGACATATGGTTCAGCCTCGAAAATCCTTGTTGATATGAATTGTGGAGCATACATGCAGCTTATAAACCCGATAGAATAACACTTCATTTGCAAGAGTCTTGATCTTTGCTTTAAGGCCCCTTCTGACTTTGAGTTGAATGATTTTGCAATATGAGCAACTAAGGCAAATTCAAACCAGGACTCCTTTGGAATAACCTCGCTTGCTTTGTCGTAAATTTGTTGTAACGATAACTTTTTGACCAATTCTTCAGATAGACTAAATACATGAAGTCCTTCTCCTTGAATTTGCTTGTCGCCCTTCTTTGGAGATTTAAGTTTAATTTCTTCCTTAGGTAATGATCTGAAATATGAAAAGCTGATTTGCTTCCATTTCGATGGATATTTCTTAGTTGGAGTTACAGTATCAATCCAACTAAAATGATCACCAATGACACTTGGTTTTTCGGAATCACTTGTATTATCATCTTGAATGTGCTTAGAATAATTTGGCGGAACAGCAGGAGGATATGATCTGGCCATTTGTAAAACTTTAGCCTTAGCAGATTTTGGAGCCGAATACTTCTTGGATTCTACCTCACAGTATTTCTCAGCTAATAATTCAGCAACTTTGAGTGCAGCTAGTTTCACTTCAAACGTCGCAGAGTTTAACAAATGATATACTCTATCAGAACTTGAATATAATTTTTTATCAGTTGAATATTCAAGCAAGTTGACAGTAAAGTAAAGACAGGAAACTACCAATTCTTCATCTTCGGCGGTGAAAAGCTGTAATTTGGGATATTCGTCGTCTAAGCCATATTTCTTAATAGCTTCTTCAAGTATTTCATCGATTCTATTCAATACAGTGACCCAATGAATCAAATCACTTTTTGGACCATCATACTTTGTTCTCTCCTTTAGTTTGGCGGCTAATTGGGATCTATCACAGGTATTCAAATCATTGATGATATCCTTCAACGTCTGTGAAATATCCGATATATACCTTGAACTCATGATCTAGGGATCTTCCAATCAAGATTGAGTCAATCAAATTCTGTTGATACTTTGAAATTACAGTCGTACCTCCTATAGAAGTAATAACTCTCGGTCTGTAATTTATGGATATTGTTCCCAATAGTATCAATCAAATAGATATACTCTAATTGATTGCTTTATGATTAATGTATAAATTTAGTATTTGTAAGATGGACCAGAATTTTCTACTTATTCTGTATGAGCCCAATATTTTTATGCAGGAAATCACATTATTTTTCTACTATTAAGCTGTGTTAGATGCTTTTCATATCCGTATCATCTCCACAACAAGGGAGGAATAACAATTGGTCATGTCCTCTTCTGGGAAGAGAAGATTAGAAGAATCTAATGGTGACTATAATAGACAAGCAAATATTGGCATACCTCAGGCGACGCTAGAGAGAGCAAAGGCAAGATTGGAGCAAAAGCGACAGAAACTTGAACACCAGCAAGATGAACATTCAAAGCTGAAAAAATTGGAAGCTAAAGGGGGTTTAAATACTGAAATTCATCCATTATTAAGATCTAATATAGCAACTCCTGTCCTTCCCAAGAATCATAATCCACTTAAACAAAATACTAGGAAATGGTTCGATCCATCAGCCATAAATCCATATTTAAACCAAACCAATAGTTCGATACCACAACATAAACCAAGATCCTTAGTTTTCAATCCTAAGGGGAGATATATAGAAGAAGCTAATAAACTACGGGAGAAACTCAAGCAGGAAGAAGAAGAGAAAAAGAAGGTTGAAGAAACTAAATCAAAAGGTTTAACTCCAAATGAAAATATTGGTGAACATCTATTCAAGCCAGAAAATCCACCCCCAGTAGAATGGTGGGATCAAGCATACCTTCGTGATAGGTCTTATGATTTTGTAAATGATTCGGAAAGAATCCTTTTGGATAATGAAAATCAGCCCATTTCAATATATATACAACATCCAATTTTGATTCCAGCTCCGTGGTTAAAACATACGGTAGAACCCAAGCCAATGATGTTAACCAAGCAAGAGATGAAAAGAATAAGAAAAAATGATAGACAAGAAAAACTAAAGGACAAACAAGATCGAATAAAATTGGGGTTGGACCCTCCACCACCTCCTAAGATCAAATTATCTAATTTAATGAATGTTTTAACGAATGAAGCTATTAAAGATCCCACTGCCATTGAAATGAAAGTAAGACAAGAGGTTGAAGAAAGACTAGAGAAACATTTGGAGCAGAATGAGCGTAACAAGGCAACAAAGGAACAACGACATGAAAAAATACAACTTCAACATGAAAAGGACTTACATAAGGGATATTTCACTACCGTTTTTAAGGTCAACAAGTTAGTTAATGCTCAACATAAGTATAAGGTAGATATAAATGCCAAACAAAATGACCTTGTTGGGATTTGCTTAGAAAACCCAAGATTTAATTTGATAATTGTGGAAGGAGGTGAAAAGAGTAACAAGTTTTATAAGAAATTAATGTCAAATCGAATTAATTGGACGGAGAATGTAAGAGCTAAGGATGATATTTCAGATACTCCTTTAGAAGATCTTTCAAATAACCAATGCAAAATTGTTTGGGAAGGTCAGTTATTGAAATTAAATTTCCAAAAATGGAGTCTTATGTATTCTTCAAATGATGATGAAGCTCTTGCCGTTCTACAAAGATTTGGTTTGGAGAATTATTGGAGAGAAAGTATAGCTCTTTAGGTATATATGTACATGTAAAATTATCGCACCTATGATACCCGAAATAACAAATACAAAATCAGATGACTGAAATCACGTGTATACAAGTCAAAAAAATGTATTCCAATCCTCATGCAACCAAACGCATTGCAAAACTTTTTACATTTGCAATACCTCTATTCTTTCTCTTTCACTAATTCTACTCGTATCATTCCAATTCAAAATTAGCGGCAATGAAACTCACCAATATAATTAATTTCAAAAATGCAAAGTCAGCTTTGGCCAATATTGGCGATGAGGTTGAGCCCTTCAAAATTAGTCAAGAGGGTATCAAAGATTATACTACTTTAACAAAACAATTAGATGATTATTTAAAGCATCCAAAACAGAAAGAGATCACTGAGATTTTAACGAAATACAACGTTGGTTCTTATGTTGAAAACAAAACCATGCTGCGGTCCACTATATTGAAGATTCTTTTGCGTTTGCATAATTTCCATTTGCTTCATAAATTTGAAATCGAGACGACAAGCAGCTTGACATTGATAATACAAGATTTCAATGTAATGTTGATAAAATACTTGAAGCACCCTAATGAGTTCCTCATGTCCAAATACTTTGGTTTTACAATAGGATTAAGCTTACAATGTCCAAAGATACCAACGATAGGTAACCAAGAAGCTGATTTAACGTCAACTGCTTCGACTGGTAAAACGGGAGTCGAATACCGAAACCATAGTCTAGAATTTCGTATTGGTACTTTCTACCCTTATTATACTGATGCTAAGAGATACGATGTTGATGAATCTTTGGGATTAAAAATTTCAAAAAAGGGGACAGAACTATGTAGAACATTACATGATGATCTTAAGTTTGAGTTGGAAACTGATGATGAAAGAAGTATTCAAAAATGTGTCCTGGCCAATTACTTCAAAATCCCATGCAAAGCATTACAAAGCATTCTCGATAAAACGGTAACGGTTGATGAAGGCATGGTAACCAGAAGAAAGGTGGCAAA